>JBBYHO010450502.1:6738-19026 GCA_038382025.1 Adansonia gregorii
TTATTATTATTATTATTATTATTATTATTATTATTATTTCTTGTTTCAGAATCTAGAACTGGAAATTTCAATTTCTGTTCTTTATTTCCCCCCTGCTTTTAATGAGGGCCATCTTCACAAAAGCGCGGAGGTGGAAAGCAGGGAATTATATGCTAAAGTGTCTTTATCTTTTGCGTGCTTCTTTTTTTTTTTTTTTTAATTTGGGTCGCTGAAACTAAACAGACTATGTGGCTGGTGGCCATATTTAATATTTCCATCAGAAAATGAGATAACAAAATTCAACTTTAGTAATTCCTCTTTCTTATTAATTTGGGGTACAAAAGAATATGTCAAAATTTATATTTAACTACATTTAGCAGCAGTTTTGTTCCATAATTACCGTTATCTTAGCCCATCCTACAAACATCGTAAGGGACTCTGATATTCTGCTGCATCTTACCATCAACTAAAAGAAAGATCAATGCACCAGAAACTTCTACTTTCTCCCATTCAAAAACCCTTTAAATTCGACGAAATCATTTGAAGGGTAGGAATCACATTTTACCCGTTAACTTCAATTAAATTTGAAAGTTGATAGGTTTTCAGTGTAGTTAGATAGCGGTTCCCCAATGAAGAATGAAGATGCTCCAATATCATAGTTTCAAACAGCTTCAAGGCTTATTCATCATTGAAAGCCCATCGATCCCGAGTTTTAATTATCGACATTCCCATGAGTTGGTTAAAAACACCCCAAAGGTTAAATATTTTCAACTAATTCCATCACTATTGAAGTTTTGAATTACTCTTACGCTAATCGAAGAAATTGTAAACAGTAGCCCTGCAAAAAAACAGCACAGAAGCAGGGAGCACATTTGATAGCAAGGTATCAGGAATTAGCTACTATGCCTAGGGAAAGTACAAGGGAGAGGAATCTAGAAGCAAGAAGGAAACCGTTGGAGAAATATGAGCTGGCATCCAGCATAGCTAGCTCCTAGGAAATCTGTTAGATTCAGTCACGGTCCTAAATTCCTATGGGCCTTTGTAATTAGCAGTTACAAGAATTTTAGTATATGAATGGCTGACGTAATTAAATAAAATTTCAATGAAGTATCAAAATCCTTACCTTCTCTTTTTTTCTCTTCTAGTCTCGATCTGCTTCTATTTTCTATCTTCATTCTATAACAAATATGTTATCAGCGTATTTAGATCCAATAAAAATCTAGGAAATCTTAAGAAAAACAGCAACATGGCTGAAGGGATAAGACTAAACACTCTCCAAGAACAAGTGCAGGCTCTCAAAGCTTGATTAAGACTCTTAAGATTGCAGACTTTACAGCCCCAAAGTGGTGGGAAGGACGTAGATGCGAAGTTGGCAAAAAATCAGGGGTTCATGAGTAGGATGATGGAGTTGATGGCACAGAAAGGAGAGAACTATTCATAGACAAATTTTGGTAACCTCCCAAAGAGTTTACAATCACTAGTTCCTCCAGCTAAAGCTGATGGTGAGGCTCCTAATGAAGTTACAAATTGAGGAATGTGGAAGGTTTTCTTATAAGCCTAATGATTTAGGATTAATAGCAAAGAAATAGCTAGTCAATAGTAATCCTAGAAACAGTCTTGACCAGCCAAAGAGTGGTGATAATTCATTGGAAACTAGTTGTAATAGCTAAAACAACCTTCAGTGCCTTTGCTCGTAGACCAAGATTGAGCTACAGACTTTTAATAGTACTAACCTTTGAGGCTGGACTAAAAAATGTTACAAATATTTTGCAATTTTTGCTGTTTCTGAGTAGCAAAAGCTTGAAATAAGAACTATGTATCTCATTGGGAAGGCTAAAGTTTGGTTCAATATCATATTATGCAAAAGCTTGATATGGTATGCTCTGAGTTTGGTATAGACTTGTGTTTAAGGTTCTATGATAGGACATGCACTAATGTGAGAGAGGAATTTAATAAACTATGACAAAAAGGTACAGTGGAAGAGTATCAACAGAAATTTAAAGAACTAAGACCTTATATGTTGCAACATAACCCCTATTTACCTAAAGGGGTATTTTGTGTCCAGCTCAATGGACTTAAAGAGGAGTTGAAAAGCTAATGATCTTGCTAACTTGTCAGTAACCTATAGATAGGCTAAACTACATGAACTCTCCCTTGACTTTGACAATAAAAGACACAAACCCATAAAGAACCAATAACACCTAACCCTTGGACCATGCCCTAACCAACATATCAAACTACTAGCGAAACATTCAAAACTACCATAAACACAATACGAAATACAAAACCACCCTTCCTTAAGCAAAGAAGATTGCCAAACCTATGTTTCAAATGTGGAGACAAGTTTACACTAGGGCATATATGTAAGGTAAAAAACTAAACTCTTTTACTATTGAAGATAAGGATGAAAAAGATATAGAAGTTGTAATAACGCAAGGTGAATTGGAGATGGGAAATACTAATGAAGCAGCTACCTCTGAGAATGACATAGAGATATCTATTAACACTGTGAATGGTAGTGCTAGCCGTAGTACTCTTAGGATTCAAGGTAGTTTAAAAAGAAACCACTAAACATTTTGATTGGTAGTAGGAGTACTTATAATAGTTTTGTTACTCCTAAGTGCGCCAAAGATGGAATTGAACTGGTCCAAACAATCTCTCTAGTGGTAGCTAGTGGTAAGAGGCTACATATACTATTGAATGTAAGAAGTTGGAACAGGTGATGTAGGGTTACAAATTTTTGCATGACTTTAAAAGTTTTACCTCTAAGAGGGAATTATATGTTATTGGGAGTAGATTGGATGAAACTTTGCAATCTTTTGGTCCTTGATTTTAACCAACTGTCAATATCATTTTAGAAGGTTTTCACCATATTACCTCTAAAGTTAAACAGCCTAAAACATCCTTTAAACTTATCTATAAGGATAAGATATAGAAGCTAGTAGATAAGGACCTTATTTTTGTTAATGAACAATATGCCACATGTTAAAAGAAAAACTACTAAAATGTTCAAGGAGTTATAAGGCCCCTTGAATGCTTATTTAGACATTTTTGAAGAATCTAGGAGTTTACCCCTACCAAAAAGACATGACCACCATACACCTCTCAAACTAGACTCTCAACCAGTTCACTTGAGGCCTTACAGTTTTTCTAATTTTCAAAAAGCCAAACTAAAAGGATATATAGCTAATATGCTTGCTACCTTAGTGATTTAAACTAGCTAGAGCCCTTTCGCTTCACTTTATTTGTTAATAAAGAATATAGATGATAGTTGGAGAATATCTATTGATTATAAGTAGCTCAATGCAATGACAATCGAAAACAAAGTTCCAATACTTATGGTGAAGGTTATGTATTAATTATAGGTAGCTCAATATAATGACAATGAGAAACAAATTTCTAATATCTTTGGTGGAGGACCTATTGGATGAGCTAAAGAGAGCTAAATTTTTTCAAGGTTGATTTAAGTTTGGCTATTAGCAAACTAGGGTCGAAGAGGAGGATATTCTTAAGATAGCCTTCAAAACACATTAAGGCCACTATGAGTTTAGGGTAATGCCTTTTGGACTTACAAATACTCCCACCATTTTTTAATCCTTGTTGAATGATATTTTTTCACAATATTTGAGGAAATTTGTCCTGCTAATTTTTTGATGATATCCTTGTTTACAGTATTTCTTTTAAAGAATATCTTGAACACTTGTATTTGAGATTTTAAGGACTCACAATCTTTATGCCAAAAAGAGCAAGTATTTGTTTAGCCAATGACAGGTGAAGCACCTAGGCCACATCATTTCAGTTGATGGAGTCAACTGATCCTACTAATCCAAAAACTATAAGGAATTGGCCTCTTCCTAAAAATTTGAAGCTACTAAAATGATTCCTAAGATTAGTAGGGTATTACAGAAAATTCAGAAAGATTTATGGAAATATCAGCAAAACCCTTAACTAGCATGTTAAAAAAAGATAACTTTTCTTGAACTGAGGAAGCAAGAGCGGTTTTCAACAATTTAAAGAAACTATGAGTAGTGCACCTACATGGATGTCAATTCTAGTAAAGTTTGGCCTTATACAAGCATTGTATTTCAAAAATCAATAAATTAACAATCACAAGCAATAGAGGACATAAACGAAAAAACAACTAGACTTTTTTACTGATCTTTAAAGAGGGACTTACGTGTTGTAAACTTCAAAATTTTTCACCAAACTTAACCATCTATCTGTTTAAGGATTATTCGACTCTCATTAGAGTTAAAACTAATTCGAACAATCCTTAATAGGTGGCAACAATGGCTTCCTAAAAGGATTTAAGATCACGAATAGCGCACAAGTCTTGCCTTTAATAATTATGTACACAGAAGGTTGTTCAAACCTTTTTGAGGCCTGACGATTCTCTAGTGCTAGCCAACAGGCTTGTTAAGCCTTAACCAAAAGGTAAAGTTGAATCATTCCATTTGAGAATAATTTAGGGAAGTGATGGCATTAAATAAAAGGGAATAGAATCTCGTAAAGATGTAAAGCTTGATGCAAACTTGGTTAATTTCTTAACCTTTATTAGCTGTTAGTCTCTTAATGCTAGAAAACTATTTTTCCACTTTCACTTGGATCAAGAATGATTCTAGGTCTTTCTAAAATGCATAAAGAAAGCTTGAAGAGGGCAAGGTATTGTGCTAAGGTGTGTAGGGATCTCTAAAAATGATTCTAGATCTTTTTAAAATGCATAAAGAGAGCCTAGGGAGGGCAAGGTATTGTGCCAAGGTATGTAGGGATCTCAAGGTTTTCTTGCCTAGAACTTTCTAATAGCAACCCTATTAGTATATGCCTTAGAGCCAATCGGATTGGATAAGGAATATAATAGTTAATAATGTAGGCCAATCATTTTTTGTAGTGATCTAAGGTTTTCTTTTATGTTAGTCTAATGATCGACACTCATGCTAATACTAATTAGATGAAGCCTATGAAACACAATGGCCTCGCAATGTTAATAATGAATTATAATAATGAGATCCTTATGCATCAAAGTTGTGTTTCTATAAACATTCCTAGTCTTCATATTGTCAAGATAGGGAATTGACAAATGCATAAAAACTAGTATATGCTAAGCCTTCATGCATTTGATGCATGCAACTCTTTGATCTCTTAGAAGTTGAAGTATAGAGATACTTGGGGATTGCATATAAGTTCTTGTTTTATAGAAATAAGTTCATTGAACATGGCCTGTATGAGAACTCCATTTGGTATAAGTTACTCAAGTGTATATATAATATGTTCTAAAGTGTTAGTTGTATATATTAGTCCTCACACTTATGATACTAGCTTATTTCATATGAGGAGTGTTATACTTAGATTTATTTAAAATAAGTTTGCAATGGATGGATGCCTAAGGTAGGGTACATTAGGTATGACATGAATCATTTGATGGGTGAATGAGTGATCTAGAGAGGTTCATCACTCTGAGTGACATTGGAGATGTATCTCATATGTTCTTGGCTTTGGCTAACTTAATAAATCATTGGCCAATGCATGATGGATTTAGGAAAATTGCTTCTCTAAATTCATGAAATTAACCAAAAGTTGTTGCAATACATGAGTAGACACTGCACTATACTAATGCTCTTTCTGGGATATCTTGGGAAAAAAACAAAGTATATTGAGATGCTAGTTGTTGAAAGGTTCTTAAAAAGGTTATATTGACTTTTCTTGCATACTTAGTGGCAATGATGCCTTGCTAGAGGCCATTTATAAATATAAATACAATTAATTGGGTAATTATATTTATTACCATTAAACTGAAAACCTAATAGGTCACACATAATAAGATGAGTTATTAGATTAAAACCTAGATGAAGATGACTTAATTGAAATAGTTTAATTAAGAATAATTTAAAACATAAATTGCATTTATGAAATTGAATTAGAGATGTCTTATGTGGTAATAAAGATACGAATGTCTTATCAAGATAATATTTACTTATAGACATGATTTTATGGATATTATTAAATAAAGCCAAATAATTGTATTCAAAAAATTAAATAATTATTTGATAATTATTTAATTAATAATTTAATATTAATTACATAAAGTAAGAATGGTTTTACTTAGGTTAGAAAATTTAATTATGAATTAAATTATCCAACATGTAAATCTAAAGGTTGGGTTAAAAACCATAATTATCAAGTCAAGAGAGTTTGGTTGTGCACTACTCCAAATTGGGCTTGCTAAAGGGCTAGGCACATGGAATGACTATCTTTGGTGTGCTACTTGGCTAAAATATTAATAAGTTACTATTAAGGCCCAATCTTGGATAAGCTATTAGTTTTAATTGGGCTCCATAAAATACTCTAAAGTAGGGCCACCTTTTGGGTATGTTAGTAATGGGCTCAGTTGACATATTAGTCAAGCCTAGGTTGTATTTAAATATAATATTAAGGCTCTTTGGTTGATTAGAGAGGATAGTAGAAACCCTAGGCACCAACCCTAAATTTTTTCAAAGGGAATTGGCATAACTTTTTGCTTTTGTAAGCTCTCTTTATGCAATCTTGTTTTTTTTAGTGTTCTTGAATTATTCTTGATATGAAGAAAGTAGAAAAATAGTTTTTTAGTATTGAGAGATTAGTTTTTCACAAAATCTATGAAATTGACTAAATCTTGAAATCCCTATTTTTCTAAGCCTTTTTTTTATCTAGATTGGTATTTCAGGTGGTCTCCAAGTGTTTTTGATCACAATAAAGATAGAAAATTAGTTTTCTATCCTAGTGGAATTAATCAAAATTAAGAATTATGATTTTTGGGCTCATTTATTGGCATCTGCGAAAAACAACTACTTTCTTATAAAGCTATTTCTCCTTTTCTTTGGCATAATAAGTAAGGGAATCATTCTCAAATCTTATTAGATCTATACCTATTAATGAAATATCTTTTGGTTGAGGCTTGAAAAGTTTTTTAGCTAGCACTAGAGAATCGTTGAACCTCATGAAGGCTCAATAAGCATTTATATGGATCACCGTTAGAGCCAGAACACTTGGACTACTTTGGGTCTCAAGAAGAAATCATAGTAATCAACCTATGGTGCATTCATGTAGGGATCAGCATGCTTAAAATTACCTATCTCTAAGTAGTTATGATTTTTATTAGGTCCATGTTTTTAAATTACAGTTTGATCGCATGTACATCTTTTCCTAAGATCTTGAGAAAATTTTGGTGCTTTTTTGTTTAATTTTTCTATATATATATATATATTTAATTTTGATTAAATTTTTATATTTATATTGATAAGCATAAGCTCAAGATTTCCTTGTAGTGGTATCTGAGCCTAAGGTTTGTAGATTACATGTGGTCTTGCATGCTAGTTTTTGGTGATAACTAATTTGATTGATTTATGTGTTGATTTAGTGATTTTTTTAGTTTTGGTAAAATTCTTGAAATTTTTTTTTAATTTTTTTGAATATGAAAGCATGTAATTTTTAGCTTTTGTCATTTTTTAAAAATGTTTAAAGAATTAATTAAACTTGTTTTAATAAATTCAAAATAAAGTCCTAACACATCTCAAGCTTTCTATGTTGTTTTGATGTTGCTTTGATCCGTTTCTTGAAGTAAAAGTTAAAGAATATAGTTTCTTTTTAATCTTTAATTTTTCAGCATGTTAATCCATGTTTATTATCAATATTAATTAGATTAAAATATGTTTTTTTTTCTAATTAAATTGATATTAGAGTTATCTGTCAATGTTTTGGTATTGACTGTTGCTAGGATGACTCTGTTTCAGTGTTTAGATGGTGCTGAACTTTTCAGCAGCTATTGCTACATTTTTTCCTTGTTTTTCCACCTTGGAAGCGTCATGAAAAGTTCATAATACTTGCTGGCAAGATTAGGTTAAAATTAGAGTTGAAAATATTTCAATTTTGAGCCATATCGGGTGCGTTAGATGCGCATGATGTGTGTAGCACTTCATCTTCCTCATTGGAACCTTATTGTCGCATCCATGGCAGTAAGATGTTGCTAATTTTTTTTTTTTTAATTTTCAAAGGTTTAGTGGGAGGAGACAGTAGTGTTTGAGTTGAATTTAGGATGGCTAAGCTAGCCATGGATGGAGTAGACTCCTAGTTGGATTGGGACTCCCTAAAAGGTTATGTTCCATTAAAACTCTTATTACCAAACAACTAATTAACCAATTGTATATATTTTCTTAAATTGTTTAAATTATGAATTGGATAACAAAATAAGAATGGAATTTAAATTCAATTAAACTATTTAATTGAAAAATATATTTAATTTAAATAATTAATCTTACTTGGAGTAGGTTTTGTTCTAATGTGATTAGAATAAATGTTAATCACATAAGAAAATTATTTTCTTAATTAAATTAAATATAGATCAATTACTAAGACTTTTAAAAATTGGAAATTACTTTCCTAAATGGTTTAGGAAATATTACATGTTAAATAGTTTATCTAAATTAAGTTAAAGTTATCTAAAAGTTGGATAATGCCCTAATTAAGACAAACAACCCAAAGGTTAGGTAACGTCAAATTTAAAGTCTTAAAATATTGTTTTTGGAAAACAAGTTTCCAAAATGGTTTGGGAAATATAAGATGCATAATGGTTTGTCTAAATTAAGACAAAGTTATCTAAAAGAAATATAATATCCTAATTAAGACAAACAACCTAAAAG
Organism: Adansonia gregorii; assembly: GCA_038382025.1. Taxonomy (NCBI): domain Eukaryota; kingdom Viridiplantae; phylum Streptophyta; class Magnoliopsida; order Malvales; family Malvaceae; genus Adansonia; species Adansonia gregorii. Next base: position 15,390 of record JBBYHO010450502.1, read on the forward strand.
TTAGGTAATAAGCAATTTAAGACATATTTCCTAAAAGTTTGGAATTTAATTAACAATGTTTTAATTAAAAAATCAAAATTACTAAATTATTTGATAAATCATGTTAAATTGTTTAATGAAGCTTATGCGAATCATGCACAAGATCACTAAGTGATATTAGCCATGCTAATTTGATTTCATGCTTATAATATGATTATGTTATCATAAGGATGATTATGGACTAGACCTTAGCATGACTAGGTTGTGGATGGTTTAAAATTTTCTTTTGTTATTTATTTTATAAATAGGCTTTGTGAAACCTTGCTTTCTCTTTTAATTTTGGGTTGTCAATCTTCTTGTCACCTAACTCCCCCTGAATGTAACTCGAGGTTTCTTACAAAGATATTAACAATTATATAAGATTTGTAGATTTAGATTTAGGTTAAGATTAGAATTTATATAAATCCAAGACGTAAAGAAGATGGCACCAAGAAAAAATAGACCAGAGAGATCATTATCAAGACTTCTGAAGAGCTTGAACGATATTCCTAGGAATTTGCCAACTAGTGTCCTAATAGCTTAAAGAAACTCGATAGATAAAGTCCATAATCATCCTAGTAGATTGCATAAGTTAGATTTATTCTTGAATTTATATATGTGATATATGATTGAATAAATGCTAAGCATGCTAATCAAAGTAATGGACCTAAGATAAATGATTAAAATCCACCACTAAGCATGATTAGATGCCTTCCATTGTTTATTATAAGATAAATGAGTTCTGGATATAGGAATTTATTGAGTTGACTCAAGATCCCTTCTGCTCAAGTTGTTTGAGTTATGAATGTTAGGTCTTACTCAACTAATGTCGTGTTGTCCAAATACATACAACTTCATGGCTTTAGAGGTGATGGTTAGGTGAAATTCATATGATGCATTTAGGCAAAGAGTTGCCATCTAATTGATATAGGAGTTGCATAGAGATGCAATCAATAAACAAAGTTACCTACCTAATTAGTTTTTTCATGTTTTGTTAAGCTGACTCAAGGTCATGGAAGGATAAAAGGGGTGCCTAGCTCATTAGGAAGATTCAAATGTTGAACTTCTTAGATTATGGTTGAAGGCAATAATCTCGATACAATAATGAGGATAATCATTAATGTTGTAAAACCTCACTTGATGCTTGAAATTGTAAATTATTAACTATAAAATGTTTTGGTTCATAATGGATGCAAACACAACATGACTAACTTACTAACACTAAGTAGCATACGTGATTCTAAGTTCTACTAGGCTAGACTCCATTGATTAGGCCTACATGGAATGGCTTATCCAAGAGTAGCCCACTCTGTCAGCTGTAGTTTATCAAGTTTATATTGATGACCTTGATCAAGCCACATTATGATAATGGCTTGTATGACACCTAAACTTCGAAAGGAGAAAGTAGCTATTTAAGCTTATGAAATCATTTGAAACCTTAACGAATCATTATATAAGGATAATCATAATGTGAGGTTAGACATCCTCAAAGAATTGTTCCTAAGTAAGATATTAGGAAGTAGACTAATTAGGCATCATATAACAGGATGTGTTTCAAGACTTAAGCACTTTAGATGGATATAATCAATGCATGGTCCATTTACTTTCTTTTGAAGAAAGGCACAATGGATGGTAAATGGTATATGCCAACATAGTGGAGAGCTAGATTAATAGAGTAAATATTATAGGGAATTTTGATATGAACAAAATTAAAAAACTTATAGAAGTTTCAATTTCAGATGTACATTGAGATTAATTCACTTCTCTTGGTATATGATACCTAGATGTTGGTGTTTAAATAAGTATGACATATTTTAAGACCCAGATAAAAGGAAAAATGAAGATGGACCATAGGTAAAGGTGATCTTGTTGATATGGATTAAAGCTTGCTTTTTTGATTAATGTTTTTGAAACATAATCTTGATTTATTTGTAAAAATAAGATGTTTATTTGGGTACTTACATGCTAGTTGAGGATGATTATTGGCATTCAATGTCAGGTTTTGATTTAGTCCTCATTGAATAAATCATTAATCATTGAATTCTATGACATAATCATGTTATTCTTAAACATACAACTTACAATAGTATTAAGAATGCTAAATGACCTATAACTTTTAGGATTTAGAAATAGTTTTTGAATCCAATTCCCTTTGAATCAACATATGTAAGATTTAGTGGGCGGTATTTATGATTCTTTAAAAGTTAAAAATCATGTTTGACTTATTGATAAATAGCCAAGATGTTAAAAATAGTATTTATGATTCTTTAAAAGTGTATCCTTTTTGGATTACTCATTCATCTTTAGTATGTTTCATACCATATCCAAAATCACCTTTATTTTGGTATGCACCCATTGTAGACCAATTGGTGATGATCTTTAAGTATGATACTTCACTTACAAGATGACCTAGTATCACAAGTCTAAGGATTAATATAGATGACTAGCATATGAGAACATCTTTCATAGGTACTTCAATGACATATACCAAATGGAGTCCTCATTTGATCCAAGCATCTAGATGCTCTCCCTAAATTCTTAGATACTTTAACTTCTAGAAGATCAAAAAGTTGTAGGCATCCAATGCATGGAGGCTTAGTATATACTAGTCTTTGTGTATTGTCAATACCTTGACTTGACAATAGTTAACTAAGAACATTTTTAAAAACATGGCCTTGATGCATAAAGATCTTATCACCTTAACTCATTACTATTTTTGCAAGGCTGCTGTGTTTAAAGGGCTTCATCCAATTAGTCTTTTCATGAGTGTCAATCATGCCACTAACATGAAGGAAAACCTATGTTACGCTAATTTAGTCACATGTATGTTGTTATTTTACCATGTATCCCATGCCCAATCCGATTGGTTCAATGGCATACACTAATATTTAGGTGACACTAATGATCATTTTAGTGGTTTTACATCACCATTTTTACTTAATTTTCATATACATGTTTTCAAAGCTTTAAATGTTTTGATTAATTCTTATGCAAGTTAATTTTACATCTTATTATTAGAAATTTCTTATGATTATGTGCTTATATGTTTGCATATTTTCAGTTTTTGCATGATGCTATGAAATTCATGTTTGCATGTTTCCTTTGTATTATCATTTCATGCACACTATTGCAATTTAAGTCCAATTTAAGCTTGGTAGCTTAGGATGACTTTGCTATACCCTGTATGATTCATTTCATGAAAGAATAAAAAATTTGGGGAATATTTTGCAAATGGTCGAAAGCTAAAAGGAGTTTTTAGCATTTATTTTTATTTGATTTCAAGGCTATTACAGGGTATTTTGTAATATTTAGGAGTTTAAGGCCCTAAAAATAATTTTTCCTTAATTTTGAAAGTTTATTTAAGGTAACATTTAGACTTGGATAAATAGTGCCAACGATATTCTGTAAAGTTTTTTTTTCATTTTTAGTTTTTTTAGCCATTTAAAAATTTTAAAAGGTTAGGGACTAGATTGTAATTTTTAAGAATTTGTTATATGGTGAGTTAAAGACTTTGCATGCATTCTTGTCACGCTTTGGTTGTTTGTTGCGTATTTTTCACCTTAGGGGTCTTCTTGTAATTTTAAAAACTTTAGAGACTAAATTGCAAATATTCAAAAAA
>JBBYHO010450942.1:0-17038 GCA_038382025.1 Adansonia gregorii
ATAATAATAATAATGTTGTCCATTCTTGATGTGAAATCCAATTTCTGTCAAAACATAGTTTTTGATAAAAAAAAAACATAGCCATTTATTTCTTTTAATTAAAAAATTATAAATAAGTTTGGAATTAAATACTAGTTTTTTTTTTAATTCTTAACAAGTTGGGCTCAGAAAAAATAGCTTGATAACCCTTTAAGTTGGATAAAAAAATAATTATATCTTTGCATATGTATTACAAATTAGTATGTAATATTAAAATACTAAAATACTTAAGTTTTTATATTTTTATTCTTAAAAAAAAACTATCTCTCGATTTGTATCAAATAAGTCCGTAATTTAAATAAAAAGATTGATTTATATTATAATTTATTTAGTTATAAATTAAAGTTTGGTGTTTATTTGAATATAAATATAAAATTAAGATTTATTTTATTCGGGCATAATTAAAAGTTAATGACTTATTTAAATACAATAAAAATATAAAATTTTATCTCAATAAAATAATAAAATTCATCAGTTTTTTGTTATTATAATCATATAGTAAATCCTATAATGTAAGCTTTTACATATAAAATATTAAATAGGACAATTAAAATAGAAGGTTTTTTTGATGGTTGCTTATCTAATCAATCATTTTCCACAAAATTCAAAACAAATTAATATAATAATTACATAAATCTTTGCAATTTAAACTTATTAATTATGGCCTGCAAATAACTATTAATATTAGCCTTAAATAAAAACAAAAAAAAAAAAAATAGTTTACATGAACTTAGGAGGGGATGAGTACTTAGGAGGAGATGAGTTGAAGTGATGTTTTGAGAACTTAGCATTGCTATGCCTTATCCAATCTCTCTATTTCAAGCAAAAAGATCCTTTATTTCATGATATGCTGATTTAATATTTGACAAATTCCAAATTGGTTCTATTATCTTTACTTTATTTATTTATTTATTTATTTTTGGATGTGTAACTTATAAATAAATAAATATATATATATATATATATAGATTTAAGATAAAAAAGAAAAGAAGAAACAAAGTGGTCCAATGGATTTTCCATGGATGACTAAAAAGAGAGAATATGGGCATTTATCATCATTCATTTCAGAAAGTGCCCACTTCACCATACTTTATATAGTTTATTCCCTTTTACCCTAGCAAATCAAATATAATAGAGTAATATTAGAAGTTTGAAATTAACTAATTATTGAGAGATATTATTAGAAAATTTATTTTATTATTTATTTATTTTTGTAATTAAATTGAAAAAATATTTTATTATTTAGGTTGAAACATTTTGAATTAAATTATTAAAAGTTTATTTAAAATTCTTAATTTTAATTAAATTTATCAAACTAAATAAATAACTTGATACGTAAATTAATTATCTAATGAAATATTATTATTATTATTATTTTTTTATTATATTATAACATTCTTTAATCGTGATTGTAAAATAATAATTTAAAAATTAATATTAAATACATCGATAATATATAATTTATATATTATTAATAAATCAAAAAATATTATTTAATTAAAAAATATAAATATAAATATAAATAATATTAATTTGAACAAGACAACATCTTTTGTCCATCAAATATATATTCATAATTCATTATAATATATGTTTTTTTTATGAACCCCAAAATGGTATCTATGTAGTTAAAAAAGAATCTTAAAGTGTACAGGTAATGAACCTCTCATTTTCATAGGCAAATGATGGGTTGTGCAACATTTTCCTTTCCTTTCGATGAATGTTTGCATAATGATGTGCTGACGAACACAAATATACAACCATGGCTGAAAAATTGAAAAAACCTTCACCCTTTCCCTCCTCACCTCTCATTGTATATTCCCTTTCTTTGAAAATTCACAACAATTTCTTTTTCTTTTTTCTTGGGGTTCTTATTCTTTAGTAGAAAAAGCTTGAATGAATGCGAAACTATCAAGTCTTTTTTGGCATCTACAGCTTTGCCAGACAAATCCTTGTAACCCAATTTTACTTGATGCTATTGGAGCCAATTTTAAGGTATTATATTTCATTGATTTCAATTTTCTAAAACATTTCTGCTTATTGAATTTTTCTTCATTAATATTCTTATTATCATATCTATGCTCGTAAGGGTATTGCTTCCTTATGTGATATATGGATGTGCTGGGAAAAATCGCTATCCATCTTCGTTTGGTAAGAAAGGGTAGTTCTTGGAAATTTGAGATTCTGTTAAGGGTGTTTTGGTGAATTTCCATTGTCGATGGCAGTTTGGTAAATAAAGCTGTATGAGGACAAAAAGTAGGATTTATATGTTCTTTTTTTTAATTTACTGTTGGAAAAAGTTTGGGAAAATGTGATGATGATATTTATGAACACGTGTCACCATGTGGAGGCTTGTGACGCAATAATAGGACACAAGGATATCCAAGTGATTTAGGGGCAGAATACTTTCACGTGGCTTAGTTATTGGTTTGCTTTTTGTTAGGCTTCTTTCCTTTAAAAGTTGCTGAATTGATAAGAGACCAGAATTTTGTATTTTTTCAATAAATTAATTCTTTAGGGTCTTAGATTTTGCCAAGGAATTGAAATTTAGGAATATGCAAAATCTAAACCCTTGATGTTTATTAGAAAAAGTTCTAATTAAATAAAATATTTTTTATTGACATGCTTCATATGGACATGCTGTTTAATTATGGAGGACTTTGATGTTACGTTACTAGGATTTTTTTTGAAATACATATATCGGATATCGAATATGAGAATATGATCTTTCAAGTATAAAAAAAATAAATTAAGTATACTCATTGACAAATATATCTAAGTTCGACATTCATCCGGAGTCCATATACCATAGATTTGATGTTGAAAGAAACAACTTAATTTGTTTGGTTAATTTGGGACAGTTGCAGGATAAACCACTTCATAAGTCCATTCATCTTCATATCTACAAATGCTTTTAAATGTTGAATGCTTTTCTGACTGTAAGTTCTAATTCGATGAAAAAAAATAAGTTTCTTGACTTGCTACGCATAGTTCTTCATGCTTTCCAGAACTCAATTTTGCTAGCAGACCCAGAAACCACCAAATGCAGTACCACCCAACCTTTAAACAACCAGAACCTCAGCACTTCATAATCATTTCCAGCAGACTGAAGCTTTGAGTGAAGCATGAGCATGACTGATACTCATCCACAGAACCAGTCTACAAGAACCATGAAGCCTGGAAAAATTACTTTTAATGCGGTCACAGCCTACAATTAGAAAGAAATCTTAATAAAAAAAATCATAAAATGAAAGAAGAGAAGTCCTTTTGCTTAAATAGTCTAGGACTAAACCTGGGTTTTGCTTAGTTAGTTTATGCAACACCTATTAAAAGATGGCATCTAACAGGTCTAGAGTTTGAATTCTAATGTCTGCAATCACTTCCGTTATTCTCAAACTGCGGCCTCCATTGTGCTCAACAAGAGTGAGGAGAACACTCTTGGGTATATGATTTGCTGTATGAGAAGATTAAGGGATATATGGTGTTTGTTGAATTTCCTGTGATATTCTTGTGAAAAATGATTAATATTCTTGGGGAAGGCTATGGTGGGGGTTTTTTGTCAGACAGTCTTAACACACACCAAAAAAAAATAAAATAGCAACTTCTAGTTCAAGGGTTTAGAAATTTGAGCACAGTTTTTGTTTATATGGATGGATACCCTTGTTTCAGTCAGAGGAGGGAATCAAATGCTTGAAGGAGATAATACAGGTAAATATGTTTTAAAAGCCTCTGGTTTTTCTCTTTCTTAACTTGATAGTTTGTTGAACAGATTTGATACTGCTTAGTTAAAGAAACTGAATGCTACTTATCATTCTGCACAAGCTTAACTGTCTATGAAGTTGAGTATTAAAAAAGGATTAGTATTGTTTTCAGCGACCATTGTCAAACAATGTACGTATTTCTTATTGCTATGTAACTCCAACTCTTCATTTTGTCTGAAGTATCTTTGTTTGACACCCATGTCCTTAAATATATGATACTATAAAATGTTTATTCATGCATAGCATGATTTAAATTATTTCATCATCAGCTTTTCTCAATTGAGAGAATTTCATTAAAACTTGGTATTTTTGCTCTTATGACCAGATTTTTCTTGCACTGTGTCATTAAGGGTTCAACTTTGTGAAGACAACAAGTTTTTGGTTTATTTATTTTCAGATGACCTTTTTAACACCGGAACATCAGTTCTAAATATCAATTTTCAAATGCTCCTGGAATTACTTTAAATTTTGTTCATGCTTTTCGGGATAATATGATGTTATAAGCAATGATAAGTACATGTTCCTTAAAGAATAATGACCAAAATTTTCTAGAACAATGCTATTGAGCTCTGAGAGACGAGAAGTAAAGTTGTAATACATTTCTAGCAAAGTCACTGTGTGCCAAACTATAAAATTTTAATGGCACAAGTGCAAGAAGATTTGCTTTCATTGCCATAAAAAACAATCAAAAGTTTCTTTGTTCCAACATGTTTCCCCTTAGATTGATAGACAGAACATGTACTTAACAGCACCTCTCTGTTTTCTATGTTAATATTCTTTGCAGAAATTTGCATGCTTGAGTTAACCATAGGAAACTCAGCATAAAACTCCTGAGATGATTGTAGCAATAGAAGAAGTCCAGCATCTGATTTGCTTGAAATGCTTGCTGAAATGCTTCTGAAAGAAACAAAAGAATATGATGAGACAAGATTTCCCCAGAAGTCTCTACTTGAAGTTTGCCCCTACTTCTAGAGAAGGCAGTTAGACGTTAGAACAAAGCTCACCCATCAAGGTTAGAATGCTGATAAATTCGTAATCATTGAGTTTTTTTTATTGTGAAATAGCAACATGTCACTCCAAGATTCCAAATCAAGATTGCATGAATTGGGAGTTGTAAGATTCAACGACCTTTAATTCTAACATGATCATCAGTTTCAAATTTGATGCAAAGTTGATGCTACTAGAGTGAAAGAAAAGAAAGTAGGGACAAGATTTGGTAATTTTCCAGCAACACAAATATTACTGTACTTATCCTAGCCTGAATATTAAGGCTCCCTAAGATTTGTTATGGCATTTTTCTAGGTTTATTTTTGGTGAAACCATGGGTTTCGATAAGAGTATAAACATTTCTTCTTTATTTATGTTCATATGCAGGGTTTGGCTTCTCTAGTTATTGACTATATAGTAAAGGAGAAGAATAAGAAGAGCCCAGTATGGAGGGCATCGGTGATCTGCCAAGAGAATTGTTCCTTGAAATCCTCGTACGACTGCCAGTAGAATCTTTGATGCGATGCAAGTGTGTTTGCAAATATTGGTATGCCCTCGTTAGCAATCCTAAATTCATCGAATTGCACCTTAAGTACAACTGCAACAACAATGTATGCGTCCTTCTCAAGCGCTGCCTTCTCACATGCTTAGGAGAGAAAGAAAACATATTGTCGTTGGTCTGCAGCAATGGTTTTTCTTTCATAAATTTGGATGTTGATTTGTCCTTGCATACGAACGAGCCATGCTTACAGCTTTTAGGTCATTGTGATGGCATTATTTGCCTATCAAATTACAGAGATTATATAGTTCTATGTAACCCCGCAATGAGGGAGTCCATGGTGCTCCCCCAGTCTTGTCTCCCTTGTTATCCATCAATCCGAAATTTGATCCCGCAAACCAGTGCCTTGGGATTTGGTTATGATGCTAAAAGTCATCACTGCAAAGTTGTTCGAATTGTTTCATATCGGGAGGAGCTAAGTGGGAGTGTCTTACCCCACCTTTCCAGGGTTGAAGTATACTCCATGGGAATTGGTTCTTGGAAAGAAATCAATGTAAAGGTCCCTGCCCATGTCTGCTATTCTCCGTGTTTTGAGACATACTTTAATGGGGCATTTCACTGGTATGCCGTGGATGATAACAGAAATGAAGTCATCCTTTCATTCAACATGGGAAATGAGGAGTTCCAGGTAATACCAATGCCAAGTTTCATCTCCATGTATGATCATTCAATTTGTAGGAGTCTTTTGGTGTGGAACGGATGCATTGCTCTAGTAATCTATCCGGGAAAAGGGATTGAAAAATCATTCTAGATATTTGTGATGAAGGAATATGGAGTGAAGGAATCTTGGACGAAGATATTAACGATTGGACCTCTTACAAGAGTTGAGATGCCTTTGGTGTTTTGGAAAAATGATGAGATTCTCATGGAAGGCTCCCATGGACAAGTGGTGTCTTACAATCTGAGGAACAGTGAACTCAGGGATCTTCCAATTTTTGGGGTTCCAAAGTCATTTGCAACTCTTGTATATGTGAATAGCCTTGTTTCAGTCAAAGGAGGAAATCAAATGCTTTATGAAGGAGATAATACAGGTGAAAATGTTTCAAGTTTGGTTCGATATACATATGTATGTTTGTGTGGTGCATTTTTTAGAAGTCTTATTATATTTTCTGTTACTTAGCTTTGCAGAGCATGTTGGTCCAACTCTTCATTTTTCTTGAAATATTTGTGTTCGACGTATATCTGAACATGTATAGGTGGATATGATCCTTCAAGGGCCCTCCAAATATATGAAAAACTTAGAAAAAATTAAATATATCTTTGTCTAACAGTCACAGTTGAGTTCGAGTAACTTGTTTATTAAACAGATTTGCAAATTTCAAAATCTTTTTATGCTGCATTTTTCTTAATCACAATTTTCTTGCTCATTTAGAGAATTGAATAATACTATGGTTTTGCTACATATATATATATATATATGTGTAAGGGATTTACTTACGTCAGTGTAAAATTAAATTAGTTTTACACAGTTGCCTAATGCTATATGCAACTCATATTTGTTTAATTCGACTGCCTATTTCATCTTCCAATTTAGTAGTCTCGATTGGTATGATTGAGATGTCGGAATGATTTGAAATTTATGTACATGACGTGTAAAATTATATTATTAAATCCAATGGTTGGTTTGTTAAAATATTAATTGTGTTAAAAGTTATGAAAGCGTGTAAAATTAGTTTAGTTTTGCACAAGTGTAAGTGGATCCCTCGTGTTACTCAGACATAGGGTAAGCTTCTAATATAAGTATGTTTCCGATGTGTTGCACGTAAATATTTGAAAAATTAAACTGTCATACCTCTATCTACATATATGTTAGATATAAATAATTGGTGTGAATGTCTTGGGCAATTTTTTTGTGAAAATGTATGTATAGCCAAAATAGGACCACACCTAAAATCAAGTCAAATTTTTATTGTTCAAGTTGATTATGTAGTAATAAGATTGGCTGAGCCTTATTTGGCGACCTTGGGGCATTATGGGTAAATCTTTTACAAAGGAGATATATTAGTTACATTTATATGTGAAAAATCAGAATCTGGTGATATAACGCAGGGTCTTCCAAAAGTAGAACAAGTGTAAGTTCATTCGTTTGATTCAATATCAATTAACCTAGAAAAGAGAGTTGAGGGGAGTAACATAGTATATACGATCTAAACGAATTAGCATTTAACCTAGAATTGAGACTCTTCTGAACCCTTTCTTCCTTTTCTAACATGGCCTAGAGGCATTAAAGATGTGTTTCCCAATTTTGATTTGAGACATATTTTTGTCTATTATATGTTGCTTTGACTTTTATTTTTTAAAATATTTGTGTTCGAAATATATTCGAACATGAGTATAGAAATATAAGACCCTCCAAATGTATAAAAAAACTTAGGAAAACAATTAAACATTCTCATGTTGGACACTTGTATCCGATACTAACATCTGAATCTGAGTAACATAAACCAACAAAATTATAGACTAGGGAAAATCTATCATTTCTGCTAATGTTCATATTATCTTGAAAATACTTACAATTCCACAGTCTGTATTTTTTTTTTTTTGAAGATATTTTGAAAGTAATTTAAGTTTCTCTTTCTGTCTTTCTAATCCTAGTTTTTGTCTTAGATTTTGGTTGGTGAAAGGTTTAGACCTTCCTCAGGTTAACAGATGCACAAGAAATGCTTCATTCCGGAGGATTAAAGGTTTCCTGTATTATAATAAGTGAGACCTTTGGGACGACCACAAGAAAGATCATGTTGCAGGATGAGGATCCATGGATAAGAAAATAAACTTGAAAAGAAGAATTGTGATCAATGTACAGATCTTTTCATAAATGTAGGGTGTAATAGCATGATAAATTTGGGTTTCTCGGAGTCTTTGTACTGTAAATAAAGCTTTTTAAGATCAATAAATGTTGATTTCTGAAATTTTCTGGTGTTTTATTTTTCTTTTTTATTTCCTATAGTCGAGATTACAGATATTATGATTCAAATTCCGAACTTAATAAATTTCACCTCTAAAAGAGACTACATGAATTAACTGAGTTAGGGTTCGAAACTTTCTGCGTAGATATAGCCATTAGCTGGGTTAATGTTGCTGATTCCCCGGTTTAGGATGCAATCTATTTCTACTAGAAGAAATTTAGTTAAGGATATTAATGTAAATCAATATTCATAATATCAGAAAAATATATACAGGAATGACTGATGACCTATGTTGATTCAACTCTATTTGTTTTTTAAAATTACTCATGTCTGACATACTTTCAAATATAAGTACGAAGATATGATCTTTTAGTGACCTTCCAAATATATATAAAAAAAACTTAAAAAAAATTGAATAGACATGTATCAGATATATATATATTCATATCCAACATTCACACCCGAGTTCAAGTATAATATAAAACAAAAAGAACAAGGGATTACAAGGTTCTGTTCTACAATTTGCCTACTGGGAATTGTTTTAACAAATTTGTTTGGTTCTCATTGACAATCTGAAGCATAGATAATATAATTTGGAAACTCATAAATATGTACAGTACATATGATATTTGCTGTAAAGCAATGTTTTTGTTATAAAGTGATTAGGAAATCTGTTCTTGATTCCTGGGTTTGTATCTTGTTCTGTTTCTTGAAAATGTTACTCTTTTGAGTCCTGAGCATTAATTATTTGCTTGTCATTTCTATGTCCATTTACTATTTTTATCATTGTAAACATATCTTAATATTGAATTGAATCAAAGTTTAGGTCATCACAAACTTTACAACATATGATGAAAGAGTCTTAATAATTAGAGTTAAAACTGTCAAAGTTAGATTTGAACCTGAATACTTGCTTGAACTAACTCGTGGCCTTGCCTATTCCTTTTGAAGCACATAGTGTCATATCAGACGTCCAAGTAATATTTCTCTTTGAACCCACATCCAAGTGCCCCCGAGAGAGTAGGCATGATCATGGATGATACCAAGTTTGTCACCACTTTAATAAACAAATAAAAAAAATATAAAACTCTTTAAAATTAAATACAGATAACTTTATTTATTAATGTATAACATCATATGATTTGTAGAGTAATACATGAATCATAAATCCATTAGAAATAAGCATTTTTAGTCGGGAAGAAATGTGCTGAAATTCCAAAATCTAGACAGCTACCACTACCAGTATTCAAATTGAAGAATCATCAGACGAAGATTGAAGATTACTATGAGAAATTCAATGACTCCAAGTTGGGTAATTCAACTGGCTCCAGTGGGGTGTTCGAGGATAATTGCAGCACCAGTAGGAAGCAAGGCAAAGGTAAAGGCAACAAGAAAGGATCACATGGATGAGCACACCGCGGTTGCACCATCCATCTATGATCTTCACGGATTTTGAAGTATTCCTTTTGAATTTGATATTGCTCACTTAAACCTAGATGTGCCATTAGAACTCAAACGTGAGTTAGCAACTCCCCACCTCTCCTTAGCTGTTGCCCATGCTCTTTCCATCCATAATGAACTGCAGCATATGCCAGCAATTCAAACCATACTTTGTTTATCATTTCCCATTTTTTTTACATCCCAATCCTCCTGAGCTCCCAAGGATTGCAATTGCTTTGCAAGCCTGCTTCCATAGAAGAGAACAGATTTGGCTACATCTCCTTTTAACTTCTTCTAACGAGTTAGCGTCCGCTTGATACAAGGCATAGCATGCTTTATCTACCTCACTTCCAATTTCTCCTCTCCTTTGTTGGAAAAATCGGGCGGCCTCGGTACATGTATCTTTAAATCTTATCTCACCAATCCCTTTGGGCAGCATATTTGGATACATGACAAGATAAAGCATATAATCTGATAACCCTTCGCTGATTTTGGAGTATTCATTAAGGTTTTTCAGACAACTGGATCCTTTAAGTCCCTTAACATCATCATAGTAACAGAGTTGATTAGCAACATGCCAAAGAAGGCTGTGATCAAATTCTATCTCGATTGTGCTCCACTTAAGAAGCTCCAGGCATTCCATTTGATCAAGCACAAAATCACCTCTATAACGCAATAGTTTCTTGCATGAATTGATATCAAACAGACTATTGATGTTCTCATTTCTCTCTAATAGCTGTTTGAAGGTGAGGTTTCGCAGTTCGGCATCTATTTCCTCGCAATCTACATTTAGATGCTTCTCTACGATTTCCTTGGTGCCAATTAACTTTTGAAATCTAATCCACATTGTGTCCTGTTTTCTGAGGCTAATCTTGATCAAGTTGCACTTGGATATTGTTCTTGACCACCTCTTACCGATTCTCCCTTGTTTTAACAAATTCGCTAGCCATAACTTTGTCCAATCAGAGATAACAAGTAAGACGAAAGAAAAAAAACCTCGAGAGCGATAGCTCCAACTAGTAGCAAGTATGTTATCGAAATGTCAACCACTGAGTAAGGGCCTTCAAATTTAATAAAATATGCGAAGAAAAACATGGCCAAAACCTAGGAGGATAGGCTGCTAATCCGGGGCATGAACCCGAATCGTGAGTAGACGATTGTTGCTTTGGTGTGGAGCACATCATACAAAAGTCCAAGCTCACCTTCTACCAATTCAAAGGCTTCTTCCGATGACTTGTTGCAAATCATGGAGTGACAATCTGCGCGCTCATAATAGCCAAGGATAAGGTCTGCAAACAAATATTTGAGCCTATTGAATAAGTAATAAGCTTGTGATAGATAATTATCTGGAGATCCAGAATATCTTTGAGGTAACACCTTTCGTGGCAACGGGTCGAAGTTGGTATCTATTTCTTTCTTTCTCATAACTCTTAATGTAGTCAGGTCCGGGATCCGGATCAGAGAGCAAGGAATTTCTAATAAATTCTCCGAGTTAGAAAATTGGAGAGATGATAAATTTACACCTCTAGGCTCAGTAAAGGAGGATTCAGCACCTCTCAATTATTTTTTTAATCTATTATTTTTAAGTTTGATACATAAATTGCCCAAAAATTATATTTCTTTTCATAATTTTATTACTTAAAGAAAAAATTTACAATTAAAATATATAAATTTTACTTTCGTTATTTACGTTAATCCATGCTTTAACAGTTAATTGCGTAACTTTTTTTAGTTAATAAAAACTTGACATGTCACATTGCTTACCCTTTAGCAATGTTATGTCAACATTTTAATTTTTTAATAAAAATTTGAAATTTATTATTAATTTTTTTAATTTAAAATTTTTAAAAATGCTAAAGTGATATTATTGACATATCAACAATGTCACATGTTAAGTTATTATTGATTAAAAAAATGACACATCATCAATTGTTAACCCATAAACTAATATGATGATGGAAGTATATTTAAGCACCCAATTATGACCTTTTCTTTTAAATATCAAATCGTAAAAAAAGATATAATTTGAATACTAATTTTTATATTAATCATAAATTTTAAATATATTTTTAATAATCATTTATATGTGTAATTATTATAGTTAAATGAAAGAGTCTTTACACGTATAAATGATAACAATGATTGTCTTAAAAAAATTAAAGAACCGGGTCCGAGCTTGATAAAAGTTGTTTTTGGTAGAGTTATATTATCAAGTAGTGGCGGTGGTGACTAGCAGCAGAAAAAAATGTTGAGCCTTCTACAAAAGAAAAACAGAACAATTTGTAAGGAAAAATTATGTAGAGCAAAATCTAGTTAGACTTGTACTTGGCTAGTTACTTGTTTGATTTTCGTCGGTTGAGTTTGAAATATAATTTTTAATTTAAATTGATTAGTTTAAATTATTATTTAATAATAAAAATTTTATTTAAATTAAATTATAAAAATATATTAATATTAATATTAATTTTTTAAAATTAATTATAATAACAGCTTAAAATAAAAAGTTAAATAAATTAAAATTTAATTCAGTTAGTACATGCAATCAATAAAAAGTTGGATGAGCTTGAAGCTTAGCTCACTTGTAGGCTTGTCAATTAGGTAGGTTAGGTTAATACTGGATAATGTTAATTCATGTTAGGTCATTTTGAGTTTTAAAATTTTTGAGTCCTTTTTAAGTTATGTCATTTCGATTTTAGATCACTTTAGGTTCAAGTTATTTCGAGTTTGAGTCATTTCAGTTTTGGATCATTATGGATTTGAATCAATCGAGTTTAGCACTCGAGTTATTTGGGTTTGGGTCATTGTGGATTTGAGTTATTTTAGGTTCGGGTTAATTGGGTTTAAGTCTCAGGTTAATTGGTTACAAGTCAATTAGGTTTAACACTCAAGTTTATTAGGTTTGATCATTTTGGTTTTGAATCATTTTTGGTTAACTGTTTGGGTTAATTCGAGTTCGGATCATTTTAGGTTCAGTTTATTTTGGGTTTGAACGATTTTAGATTCGAGTCAATTTAGGTTCAGGTCATTTTAGATTCAGATAATTTTCGGGTTTGACGGGTCAATTTTGGGTTATTAACTTTTTCTGGCAAAATCGGTTTAGATTGAGTTTAAATTCGGGTAAGTTAGTCAAATTTTTCATGTTCGAATAAGAATTGATAAGTCTACTCAAGTGATTTATGTAATTATCTTTAAAAAATATTATTTAATAAAATTAAAATTTGAACCTTAATATTTATAATATTTTTTTAATTCTTCAATTTTTAAGCTCTAACTTTTTTTTTATACCAAAAAAATGAAATAATAAATCGAAAATTAGATATGGATCACGTATAGGTATCATTTGGAGGTGAAATCAAGTGGGTATAAAGCATGAGATGGGGTTGAGGTAAGTTTAATGGTATTTTATTATATGCTTTTTGTTAGTATGAAACATAAAAAAATCTTATTTTATCTATATACTAAGTTAATAATTGCATTTTATGTCATCAGTTATCGTATAAATATATATATATTTTTGGCACTCAAATGTTTAGGTAAGGCTCAGTCCAAGATCAAGGCATGTCTCAAGTCTTAGAGAGGAGAGAGTTAACAGCAAACGAAACAGCGGGTGAGACTAGAACTCTAAAATTCGTAAGATGTATGGAACCCACAAGAAAGTAACTGGAACGAAGCACAGATTTCATGCTAGTATACTAATAATAAACACCTCTTTAAACATAAGAGAGCCGTATGTTGCAATTCTTCATGCCCCCTCGCAATGCATGGGTGTTTGTTGGCGGTCGAGCTGGGACATTGATCTGCTACTTTGTTGTTTGAGGAAAGGAAGATGACGAGTATGCTTTTAAGGTTGACTGAAACCAATGACTGCCATATGAAAGGGGAAAACAGGTTGAGAGCACGAGGCCAGGCCACTAGCCACAACTAAAAGTCTTAGTGAGGTTAAAGTCCTGGTCAAGTTCAAAAATATACATATAAAATCAAAGTGACACTATAAAAGTCTGCAAGTTGCTATAAAATATAAAGTAACCAGGACAGGCGAAGATAGAAAATAATTATAAATCAAGTTATTTTGTTATTTAAATTGATATTAGATTTAATTTAATTTAAAATTATTATTTATAAAATAATAAAAATTAAAAATTATTTTTTATATTTTTATTATTAAATAATAATTTAATTTTAATTAATTTAATTTAAATTAAAAAATTTATATTTAAAATTTAATTTAAATAAATAATTTGATTTACGAATAAATCAGATGTCTAGTGAAGGGGATGGGTAGATAGAGGCCTTGGCCACTTCACTTTCTTAAAAATTTTCAAATATTTTATGCCATTAAAATTATAAAAAAACTTATGTTTGATCCACCTTTTTTTTTTGGGTCCCTTCGAAATTTTTTAATTTAGCTTTTCTTCGTACAGTCTATTTAATGTAATAAATTTTATAATAATTTTAATTTTAATTTCATTCATTATTATTAATATAATTCTTTTTATTTTACTTTTTCAATCAATCAATCAATCAAATATATATTTATATTATTTGTTGTGTTTATATATATATATATATTTCATTCATTATTATTAATTTTTTTAATTTTTTATATTATTATATTTAGCATTTTTTATTTCAAACTCATAAGGAAAAAACTAATAAAAAAAGCTGAACGTTTACTATAATCATGGATTTTACTTATTTTGTTTTATTCTGAAACATATGTAATACTAAACATTTCCCTTTGCAATAATAAGAAATAGTTGTATGTATATTTTAGCCAAACAATAGATTTTGGGTGTTAAAGCATTATTTTTTATTAAATATTTATATTAATATTTATATATTTTAGAATTAAATTTAAATAAAAATATTATTTTTTATTATTAAATATATATATTTTTTATATATTTTAATAGATTGACAGGTCTAATAGGTACATCAGGCTTCTTTCGGTGTTTAATGCACATTAAATGTACTTAGCTAACAACGTGCTGTACATTTTTGTTTTTTTGATTTTGTAATTAGTGCTTTCCAGGGTGAGCGTAAGTCGATCCAAGTCGATTTAATCGATTTAATCGATAAAATTTGATTAATTCGATTTGATTAAGTCGATTTGATGATTATATCAATTTTTTATATCGATTTATTTGATTAATTCAGTCGGTTATCGGTTAGTAAAATTATTAACTGAATTAATCAAATTTTTAATATTTAATAATTATATATTTATATATATTAATAGTCCAATTAAACCCATTTCTAACCCAAATATATAACCATTAGCCTAAGACCCAATAAATCGATTTGACCGAACTAACCGACCAAATCGATCAAAATTTAGTCGGTTCGATTAATTCGGTTATGGTTAAAAGTATCGGTCAGTTCGGTCGGTTCCTCTAGCTAAATCGATTAATTCGATTTGAAAATTTTTTTGACCGAACCGATCGAATGCTCACCCCTAGTACGTTCAATTGTTTTATTGGAGGGGCCAAAGTTCGATAAAGTCATCGGATCTGTGGTTGGATTTTAATCCAATTTTATCCTTTTTTTAATCTTTTAATATATTTTATTTTATTAATTTATTTTTATTTAAAAATTTTGAAAATATTTAGTATTTTTTTTAATTTTCTCAAATTTTAATTTTATTTTCTTAGTAAAGAGGTAATATTTATATTTGTATTTAATATAATAAATAATTTTATATAATTATATAAAAATTATTTAATTAATTAAAATACCTATGTCTATTATTAAAATATATGATTAAATTTAATATTACAAATTAAATAATATTAATTCAATTAAATAAATTATTAAAAACACACAATTAAAATAATAGTAAAAGGATAAACAAAACTATTTATATTTTTTAAAATTTATCATTTAAAAATTATAACAACTATTTATTGTACTTTTTAAAACTTATCATTTGAAAATTAAAAAAAAAAAAAAAACTAACCACTAGACCATAAATAAAACTACCTACTGACTTAAATCTTCAAATTAAGAAAAAACCGGCGTAGTCATTGAAATAAATTCCGGCATAAATAAATATATCTAATAATATTTATTATTATTTTAAATATTAAATTTTATTAAAACTTATAAAAATATTTATCAATATACTCTTATATTAATATCTTTAACCATAATTTTTATTTATACTTTATTATCACTATTATTTTATTATCAAAACATGTATCTCCTTATCAATTTTAATTGAATTACTATAATAATTAATTTCATCGGTACAATAATTTTAATCTTTATCACTAAAATCACTGTAATTTTTAGATTCATTACAATTAATCTTATCACCTCTCTATATGACCTTTAGCATACATTTTAATTTTCCATTTTGGCATGCATGGAAGAGTTTTTTCCAATATGCCGAAAAAGGAGACAAAACTTTTGCATGCTGTTTAGTTGGCCGAAATGGCATTCGTTTCAATCATTTTCAGTGTGCCATAGTAGTAGTCCCATAGCATGCGTGTTTGATTTATGGAATGGGTATCTCATAGAATACTTATTCTAAGCCTATACCTTGTGATATTGGAATAGTCATTCAGCACTAGCATACTGAATGGCCATTTGCCGTGGACTAAAAAAGAAAATCCCAGAAGTACCTCCTTAGAAGGAACCAATTACACAACAAAAATCAACAAAGTTTCCACAAGAATAACAACCCATAAACAACAAACAACTTTTATCAGACAAAAAGAGGAGAGAGCGAACGCAAGATGGCTTCAAGCTTTAGAAGTTGTGGGAAGAATTGGGGGTAAATTTGGTAGAGAGTAAGAGCAAAAGGAGGGGAAGAACATAATGTGAAAAGTCATAAGGTGGCGTTTGACAGGAAGTAGGGGTTCTAAAGTTTTTTTTTTTTTAATTTTTTTGTTTGAATTTCATTTGCAGATTTACGCTTTTCTGTGGGTTCCGAGGAAAAACTAAAGGAAAATTATTGAAGGAAAATGCTTTAGATAGAGCAATGTTATAATTTTATCTGGATTAAATAAATGTAAATTTGTCACTTTATTATTTATTGATATTAAAAGTTATTATCATATTTTAATTAATATTTATCAATATATTTTTAAAAATAAAAATAAATTTATTATTATATTTTTAGAAAAATGAACTGCCCAACTACCATATATCATAAATAAAAAGGACAAATCAATGATAATTGTATATGGTTTTGCTACCTATCTTTTGAGTGGAGTATACAATTACACTCACTGCTTATATTTTCAGCATAGCCTACATTCAATTTATTTATTTTTTTCTAGGTGTGCTTATCTTTTTTTACTGGTTAAGAAAAATGAAAAATAAAAATAAAAATAAAAATAAAA
>JBBYHO010451162.1:0-25066 GCA_038382025.1 Adansonia gregorii
AAAATCTATTCGATAAATAAAAAAATTATATTATTTTAATAAAAAACCCCATTTAAGCACCACCAATTTTTTATATTCTCCTCGCTAGACTGGCTTCTGATTTGACATGTTGGTCCGATTTTTTCAGTACTAAGTTAAACGGCCATTGCTGCAAGGATTTTCCTTTTATTGTAAAACACACAAAACCCTAGGTTTTAAAGAAAATAAACTTATTTTCTTATAGTTTAAAAAATATCGACCTACTCTATGAAGTTTTGAGGAAAAACACACTAAGCCTCTTGAAGTATTCGGGGAAAAATTATACCAATGTCAATTATTATGTAATTTTCTATATACTTTCTATTCATTTTTACCCAATTTTTTAATTATAAAATGTCTCTAATTAATATAAAATTAAATTCTAATTAAATTATATTTTAATCCAAGTAAATGTTAAACCTATCTTTAATTCAATTATATATTAATGTTGAAAAGAATTCATTAAATTATTTTTATTTAAATAAATTAATTACCATTATTTAAAAAGTTTTAATGGTTAAGAAATTGATTGAAATACAAAACTAAAAAAGAGAGAAATAAAGGAGAAGAGAAAAAGAAAATATAACTATCATCTATATATGAGATTTTATTAAACATAAATCTGCCTCTATTAGATTGAAAATCATATTTTACTTTAAATATTTAAAATACCCTCATTTTATTTATTTTTCTTTAGTTCTGTATTTTTTCTTTAATTAATTTTTAATTAATAAAACTCTTAAAAAATAATTAATTTATTTAAAATAAAAATAATTTAATGAACTCGTTCAAAGTTAGTATACAATTGCATTAAAGATAAATTTTTAAAAAAATTGATTAAAAAAAAATAGAGAAGTAAAGGAGAATTAAAAATATAATTATAATTTAAGAGATTTTATTAAAAATAAGCTTACATATATCAATATGAAAATTACATTTTATCTCCATAAAAAAGTAACCAATTTTAGGATTTCATTAATGAAATTTATATTTTGTTCAATTTTACTTTGAATATCAAATATCCTCATTTTATTTATTTTATTTATTTCCATCCTTCTTTCCTTTTTAAGTTTTAATCAATTTCTTTATTACAAAAGTTGTTAAAAATAATTTTATTAATTTATTTCAAATAAAAAAAGCATAATACGTTCATCTTAAGGTTATATATTGAATTGAATACGAGTTAAAAATATTTTACATGTGCTTGCATTAGAATATAATTTAATAATAATTAAAAAAATTTATAACTAATTAAATTTTAATAATTTTGATGTTTAAAAAGTCTTGGATAAAAAAGAATAAGGAAATAGAGAAATAAATAATTAATAAGTAATAAAGGATAAATTTATTTTTATTTAAAATTCAGTTATTAAATAAATCTTATTGGTTAGTATATTTTTTATTAAACCTTAAAAGTTAGTATTATGTTTTAAACTAAAGAGAAATAAGTTTATTTTCTCGTAAACGTCAAGAGGTTTGTGTATCAAACCCATATTTGATGAGATTTAGATTAAAAACTTAAAAATTTTATCATCTCGTACCATTAAAACAAAAATTCGTTGTTTTATTTAAAGCATTTTTTTCTCCAAAATTGAGCACTTAACGTTGTTGCTAAAGGTGATCAGTATCTTCGTATGTATTACTCCTTTTTATTTTATTTTGAGCACTTTTATTCTTACGCATATTAAAAGAAAATTTAATTCTTATTTCTTTACAATGTTATAAATTTAATATTTTTATAATATTGATATACATGTTTTTCATTGCCAAGAAATAAAATACAAAAAGATTTAAATTTAAAAATAAGAATATAATTTTTTTAGAATGTATAAAAATTTTTTTTGAAAAATCTCAGCAAATAACGCTTAAAATAGAACGAATGGTTTATGAGCCGATTGCTATTTGTAGATGGATTTGATTGATGGATGAGATATAGATAGTGACAGCAGCTTCCATGACCTAAATGTAGGAGAAAGAATAAGAAAAAGAAAAAAAGAGAAAGAAATTCTTATCTTTCCATGATTGCATTTTAATAATATCCGAATTATGGTATTGATTATATCATTTAGAAATGGGTACAATTCAAGGTTTTGATGGCTGGTAGGGTCTAAATCTCATTCTAAGCTTTATGTCAAGTCATTTATTTATGTACGAAAAGTAATACTTCGAGTTTGTCAAATGTCAATCGCTCCTTGCGCATGCTTCACGAAACATACACATTTCTTTTCACAAACCGGGTTCAATTAGGGAAAATCTTATATTCTAGAGTAAGAATTTAATAAGCTTTAAGAATTTTTGCCCATTAGATTAAAAAAATTAATCTGAACAGTTGAAAAGGAAAGAGAAAAGAAAAAAAGTACTTGTAATCGGTTTAGTCGATCAAAATTTTTAATAACATTTTTGTGCAACATACAATGTAATACAGTAATATTTTATACAATTTTGATAAAAATTATTCTTCATTAATTTTTTTACATAAATGGTAATATATAATGTGATAATGTTTTATATATATTAATATAAAAATATTTTTATTTAAATTTAATTATAAAATATACAAATAGTATAGAAAATGCCATTTTTAATATTTTTATACGATTTATTACTTACCAAAATTTATATAAATATAAAATATCTTTAATACAACTATAATATAGTAAAATGCATAAATATAATACAAATATATAAATTTATTTTTTTTTAGTTTTTCATTTATTTGAAAAGCGAAATACTATCCAAATGTTGATGTAGAAATATCTTAGTGGACAATGCCAACATAGTAAAGGAATGCAACATATTAGTCTATGCTTGGATTGGAATTTGTTTTTCAATTCGGACTCACTCAATCTGATTTGAACTACTATTTATTAATAAAAATATTAATTTAATTATAAAATATATAAATATTAATATAAAAATTATTTCTTAATATTTTAATATTTAAAGCATACTTATTTTTAAATTTTTAGTTTTTAATATTATAAAAATAAAACTTGCTAAATTAAGTTGGCATCCTTTAAAATTTAAAATATCAAAGATGATTTTTATATTAATAAATAATAATTCAAGTCAAACTAAGTTAGTCCAAATTAAATTAAAAAAAGTTGTTTCTGTTATGTAGATTATTAACATAAGTAGTATTATATAAAACATTACAATTATGCATTGTAGACACTTAGTTTCGTCTTAGTCTCCTTTTTTCATAGTCTTAAATATTCTAGAATGAGATTTAGCGACTATCCTAGTAGAGGGCTACTTCCAGGCAAATTGCGCATTTTCAAGACTAGTTTAGTTACTAAGTGGTCATAGGTGCATATGATAAAAAATAAATACCATTTCAAGGGTCGTTCTCGAAAGATGAACATTCAAAAGAAAAAAATTAGTTTTTTAGTATTTTCTTGCCAAATTTTGGAAATGCATTTATGCGAAGGATATTATGATCAAAATTTTTATTTTTAGAAAATTTCAAAAATTTGTCGTAAAAATTTAAAAGTTGACTGTTATATTTTTTTATTGATACCTATGCAGTATTAATTCCTATACTCACTCCAAAAATTTAGAAATATTGAAGGAAAATTTTGTATTAGTATTTTTTGTCACAAGATATCAAGTTGTTAATTTTGGGATTTAAATTTGAATTTTTCATAGTACTGCCGTGTTAGCTCATAAAATTTTTTTTCTTGTAAAAATTGTTTCGGATTTCAAATTTTCATCTTTATTATTTTTCTAAATTAATATTTTTATTATTGTGCTGGATAAAATTCATTGTTATAAATTATATATATATTTTTAGAATTTTTTTTTTGTTTTCAAAATACGGAGTTTTCTACTTCATAAATTTTTGATAGGATTTTTCTAAGTTTAAAATTTTTAAAATTCTTAAAATATTTTATTTAAATGCCTATTAATCCAATTTTTGAAATGTCAATTTATTTTATGAGTTTTATAATTTTTTTCAAAAATCAATTTTTGTTCATAAAGGTTATTGACGTAAAATTTTATGAGTTTAGAATTTTTAATCATCTTTTTCTTACATGTAAAATTTTTCAAAAATTTCTTTTAGAATTCAACACTCGGTATTTTCATGAGAAATTTTTTTATTTTTTATTTTTCATTTTATTTTGGGCTAAATTTTTTTAATGGGCTTAAAAATTATAAATTTTTCTATTAGGCCCAATAAACTCATTTCATTCTCAACAAGCCCACTAATATTTTCCAAGCCCATTTTACTTTTTATCAAGGCCAATATATTTATATGGAATTTTCTAACAAGCCCATTTGAATATTTTGGGCCCAAATTAATTTTCTAAAGAAGCCTTTTTGTTTATTTTCTTATTAATTCATTTAAGCCAAATATTTTTAAAAAATTTTAATTGAGCCTACTATTTGATTAAATTATTAATTGAGTATTATTAGATAAAGCTTTGCTGTTTGAATACATAATTTTTAATTTGTTACAATCTAATCCTTCTAATGCATATTTTATGGTATTCTTGATTAAGTTTAAGCTTATCATCTTCATCGTAGAATGTAAGCCTAGGTTGATGACTAATGCATATCGCTCATGCTAAAAGACAAAATTAATTAATTAATTAATTAATTAATTAATTAAACTTTATCATGCCAACTAATTTCCAAGATGATTTACCAAATAAGTAAAAAACAAAAAAAAAAATTGAATGGCAAAATCGGCCAAGAAGGATTTAATTCCTTCTTGGTCGAATCTCCCTCTTGTAAATAAGGGGAGAATTGCTCAAAAAAGGACTAATTGGCTTTTGGAAGAAAGACACTAAAAAAATACACAATTTTTTAAATGATTAAGATTTTAAGGTAATTTCTTTTTTATAAAATCTTTAGTTGTTGATTTCATTCAATTATCTTCCTCTTATGAGCCAAATTCATGTTTAGCTCATGGATTTTAATCCATATTGAAAGGCTAAGCTTGATGGCTATGAGCTATTTTCTTTGATTTGTTGATTTTGGTATATTTTTCTTTGTAATAGTATAATTCTGCTTATGAAATTTGTTGTTGTTGATAGGATGTTGATTTTATGCTATGATGTTTAATTTCTCATGTACATGATCATATAGTTGTTATTTTCTTTGGTATTTTCTTGTTAATATGTTCGAACATTTTCATATGTTTATTTTTGATGATTTCTTTCATGATAATGTTGATTTATGCTTGATAAAATTAGGATATATGATTATTGAGTTGGAAAATTTCGTTTAGTGTGTTATTTGATGTTGGATGAATTTAAATATACCTGTATATGATGAATTTTTTCTTTTTGTGGCTATTTTATAAATTTAGAAAGCTCAGGGCTTAATTTCTAAAAAAATACAAAATAATTTATAGCCATTCCATGCTTGACGGAAACTATCATACACCTTTAGGAATGTGTTTTATTAATTTCATCATGTGAAAATACAATTTTTGGGGTTTTTAGGGTCTTTTTGTAATTTTAAAAAGTTTAAGGACTTTTGTGTAAATATTGAAGAATTTTTTACTAAGGCCAAACGAAAGTGGCCGAACCTCCCTTATAATCTTTGGATGTGATTACTGTGTTGATTTTGATATATCTGATGTTTGATTTTGTGTTTTAATTATGTAAGGACCAATTTACAAATTTAGAAAAGTTTAAGGACTATTAAGAAAACCTAGCATTTAGGGTCACAATGGTTATTTCTAACTTTAAATTTCTCCATTTAGGCCATGTTGATTATTTTTAGCATTTCTCTGGCTCTCTAGTGGGGTGTAGAACATTAGAAAACTTTCATATTCTTCTAGTTCTCCTAGAGGGCACGAAATATAATTTTGAAAAATATAAGGACTTAATTATAATTTTTTCATTTTAGGTCATCTTAATATCCAAATTAGCCATTCAGGGTAAAGCAGTTAATTTTTTCATAATATTTGTGTCTTTTAGGATTACTCGGATACTTTCATGTTGAAAGTATATCTTAAGGGTATTTTAGTAATTTTTAAAACCTAGTTTGATGTAGTCACAATGATGCTTTTATGCCAAAGGTGTATATTTAGGATAGGTTCACTCCTCTATGATTGTTTTCAAGTCTTTTAGGGTTACTAGGATAGTTTTATGTCGAATGTATACCTTAAAAGTATTTTGGTAATTTTATATTGAAACCAAGTCCTATATGCTTAGTTCTATTTTCTCATACGAAATAATAAATTGGTTTTATAGAATATTATTTGAGGAATTATAATTAGATACTATATATTGAAATCAAATTAAAAATCAAAATTTAACTTAACATGTAATCAACTTTCGAACTCTTTTAGGTGATCAATAATATGATCACAGACCTCAAAGTTTGTTTCTAAGGGTTTCGTGATCGTTGAAATATGAACCCTGATATGTGATCAATCTCTCCTAGCCCAAATAAATTAGTGGTGACTCCAAATAAATAGTCATTTTGTAATGACTATTTGACTATTTAAGGTTAAGTCAAGTAAGCAATTCATCTAGACAACCTAGTCATCTAAAATGAGAAAAATACTAATAATGATATGGCCCTAGAAATAAAAAATATATATAAAAAATAATATATCAGCAAATATAGGAATGGAGGCCTTTTAAGTTGAGCTGGTCAGGGTTTGTATCCGGACTATGTTACGACACATATGAACATTACCTATTACATAAAACATTAGCTGATAAAAAAGGCGTGTTGGTTTGTAAAATGGCTCACCTGTTTATATTATGTAGGTTATTAATATAAGTAGCATTATATAGAAATATCACCAATTACATAAAACATCATCTAAGCTAATAAAAAGAGCCACACCAGTTTGTAAAAACGGCCTCCCAGTTTTTCAATGAAATTACATAAAACAATAACAATGACATATAAACATTAACAGTTAAATAAAACATTATCTAACACTAAAAAAAATTTAGTGTTCTTGGAGATGACTAAAAATCGTCTATAAAATCTATTAAGTTGTCTGCAAAAGGATTAGAGGCAATATAAGTTATCTCCAATAATTATCCTCTAAAATTGTGTCTCTAAAAATTTTAGGGACAATTATAAACAATCATCCCTAAACGTTCCTATAATTAAGGAAAATTTTTATCCCTAAGGCTTGAGGGACAAATATCGTTCCCTAATTCATAAAAAAATCCTAAAACATTTTAGGGACTTTTTTTATCTCCAAAATGAATATTCTTTGGAGACAATTACCATCCCCAAAAATAATATAGTGGAAACATTAAATTTATTTTTAAGGACAAATTCCATCCCCAATTTACATTAAGGACAATTATCGTCCTAAAACTTTATCCTCAATTTATTTTATTTTTATTTAGCAACATTGTAAATTTAAATTTAATAATACAAATCCATGAAGAAGAAAAGTACTAAAATAATAAAAATGAATTTAAATCCATAAACTACAATTTTAAATTCTGTTAAAATTTAAAATATTGTTACAACTATTCATAATAGTGTTTATAAAGTCATTCCCTATTTATAACAAAAAAATCGAAGATGTCCACGTGATCAACTATTTATAATAGTGCAAGAAATAGCAAAACATATACCACCAATGAAGTTAATGAACACCAAATCTACGATGCAACAATCGGATAATAACAGAGATTGAATTAACAAATAGAATAAAATATAGGTAATAAGTAACACATAAAAAAGAGAATTGGAAAAGAATGTTGCAAAAACTATTGCTTACTCGATAATGAAAGTCTAACCTAAGCTTAAAGAAAATGAATTGCCAAGAAGTCAAAGAGCTTAAAGAATAAACATCATTTATAAGGCATTTAGTGCATTGTCGCTAAGCTTATGGCATTTGATTTCCAAATGTTATACTAAGGAAAAAAAATTACCACAAGTGAAATGAGGTGCTGATTTTCTGCATTAATGAATTTGCACCAGGGTTTGCAGTTATGCCTGAACAGCATATCGAATTTGTTAATGAGAAAGGGTTAACCATTGCACACTATTAAAGTCCACTAGAGGGATGTAACTTGTCTGTGAGACCATAGCACCTCGAGGTGCACTGCCATAGGTTAATGTAACCAGAGTTTTAGTTTATAATTTAGTGTAAACTTGCATATTAGATAAGTTCACGCTTAATGTACCTTCTAATAAGAGCATCAAGTTAAAGATCAAGCTCTAAATGGTATTTCTTTATATATATATTAAGCTCATCCATTACTACCACCTGTAGGTACATTAATAGTAGTCAAGTGATGGTTACAAAGAGAAGTAAATGTTCAAATCAACACCTACAAGGATAATGTTGCATCGACAAAGAATAGTGAATAAACAACACTAGCAGGTGCTGAAGAAGTTGAAAAGTGATGATCCAGATGTAGATTACAAAAGCAAGATAGATAACTGAGGTGGAAAAGGTACAAAGGTATAGACTGATACATTATCACAGTAGTAGTCAGAAAATGATGCATTATGTAAACCGAAATGTTAGTTTAACAAGAAAAATGACGAAAAAAATAATCTTTTGCAGTAAAATTGAATAACAATGACTAATTTATAGGAACATATTACCTTGGCAGTTTTAACTAGTTGGTCATTGTTGCTATGTCCATAGAAGAATGGTTCCTTCCAAAATAACTACACAATAAATGAGTATAACAAACAAATCAAACAACATAAATATTCAATTAAACACCCAAAATTGATCTTTCAAATGAAAATTTAGTACATGCAAATTAGAATAATGATATTTCTTACCATTCCAATAAACATGCAACCAACTCCATATGTCCAAAGAATAATCATGGTCTTGCAAATCTACTGGAAACTTGGGCCCTTTAAAGCACCTAAAAAAATAAGAAGAAAGATTCAACTTCCCAAAACTAAATCCAGATTGTTGATGCCACTATAAACTGAAAGAACATTCACATAGCTTCTAAAGATTTAACACAGTACAAATCTATTTAGAAAGTTACGTGGGAAACATTATAGATCTTTCTTTCCTAGAAGGTTTTCGTATCCAAAAATAGTAATATCCAAAGAATCTGAGCTCTTTAACATCCTGGATGCTGAAAACTAATACTTAGCCTATAAAAAATAGAAGGGCAGATTTATTCTTCAAGGTGTCCAGTTAGTTGTTGTTGTGAAAAAAAATTAAATGTAGTACCTGTCTAATTTCCTCTAGCTTGATTTGTTTAGTGAGTTTGTATGCTTATGACTCGGGCAATGTTTGCTTCCTCTTAGGAATTAGCCCCTTCAAAATAAACCATCAATTGACCTATTAGTCCAATGGCTACGACACCTTAGGTGAAGTAATTTGATGATGACTGCTACTTTTGAGTGCTCACAGCCAAGATATAGGCTTTCCTTAGCTTCATTCAAGATAAAATTTTGCAGCTTTGCCATTGTGTCACTCCAAAATAATGTTACTAGATTCAATAAACATTGTAGCAAATAAACTTGAAACATTAAAAATACTATTTACCAGTCCAATCATATCATTAGAAGGGGTCTCATAATCACCAAAATCATTATCATCATCTGATCTACAGACCCTAAAGCATAACTTTTAACAATCCCGTTCTTAAATCAAGTGATATTTAACTTTGCATCTTTGTTTATAGTTGACATTTCTACACTTCAGACAAGGGTAGTGGAGTGTTTGCCCAATTGTTAAGTTTTCAAATGCAAACTCAAAAAAAATGTTCTACCCATTTATATGATTAATGTCTTTTCTATCTTCAGTTTCCGTCCAACTATTGTCAATGGTCATGTCTTAGATCCATATTGTTATACAAATAACCACAAGTATAAAAAAAATAAATTAACAATAATAATAACAATGAAAAAGGTTTCAAAAAATCTATTAAATTGTAAACAAGGAATGTTTCAATATAATCTTAACTGGGGAAAGATTAAATGTAAGTGAAATAGTCTAGAAACACTCTAATATATTGTAATTTAATAATTGCCCATTTATGACCATTATCTTACCTTAAATTGTGACCAACATATTCCTTAAAGAAAATAATTTCTTTTCCTTGTTAGATATATATATATATATATATATATATATACACACACACACACAGAGATGCATTAATGGATTAATTTTCAATAGCAGTTAGACTTAGACTCCCTCTATAGAGTGCCTAAATAGTCTTACGCATTCCAAGTGATCTTTAATAAATAAGGTGATTGCAACTTTTCTATGTGCCTCTATATATATATATATATATATATATATATCAGATTTATGTTTAATATATTGTTAATATATAATTTAAAAACATGATTCTATCCGTTAGTCATTCAATTAGATGTGGGTTCCATTTATAAGGCCATTTATAAGAGATAAGATTAACATTTACAAGTGATATAGCCTAATCTATTTAAGTATAACCAAAAATTAGCTCATGAGTATAACCCACTTGTCTTCAAATAACTTATGTTTTGAAATCACTATCAAATCCTAATAAGGAATTTCCAAACCATGTAAATTAGTGAAATCTTCGTTTTAGTCATAAATCTTTAGTTTAATAATTATTACATTGATTTTTTTTTTAAATGATAAACTATAACATATTGTATTTCATAACGCACCCATGTAAGAGTGCAATAGTGAAATAAAGATTAGATCTACAGAAAAAATGAAAGTAAAGGGAAACTTGGAGTTTGATCAGTTAATTCTCGATTGCCTAACTATTTCCCATTTTTTCAACTGATTTCATACCAAATAAGAAAAGAAGAGAATAGTATCGAGAAGATAAAAGGAGGAACTAGAATTTTGATTTGTATGAACTCATAACTTTTTCTCTTTTCCTTGATTTTTCTCACCTAACAAATACGATCAAAATCAGTAGCTCCAAACAACGAAAACAAACAAACCAAAAATAGAAACTTCAAAGTACATTAAATTACCTTTGTTCTCCTCATAAATCAAATAGAAATGGACAAAAAAACATAACTCAAAAACGCTGCTTTATAATCTGATCGAATGAAGAAGGGAAAATAAAGAGCAAATAATTCTGATGCTGCAAATTAAAGATGGAATTTTTTTTTCAAATAGGTTTACAAAGAAAGAAATCATGAACAACTTGAAGAAGTTTCGAAATGGGTTAAAGATGTTTTATAACAAAGGGGACATTTTTCTGCATCATCTCCTGTTCTCATTTCTAAGGATTCCTTTTTGTAGCGTAAGGATAATTTTCATCAGACTTACATATAAATATTATAAGTTATATAAAATATTACTTTTACATGAAATTATATAAAACATTACACATTTTATATAAACAATTCTATTTACATAAAATATTATAAGTTGCATAAACTATTACCTTTACACATCACTATAAAAAACATTACTAATAATATATAAACATTACAAGTAAGATAAACTATTACCTTCACAAATAATTACTTAAAACATGACCATTTACATATAAAAATTACAAGTTACATAAAATATTATCTTTACATATAATTACATAAAATATTACTCATTTTCATCAAAAATTAAATTTAATTGCAAAAATATATTAATAGTAATATAAAAATATTTTTAATATTTTAATATGAATTATTATGTATCAAAATTTATATTAATATAAAATATCTTAAATATGATTCTAATACAATAAAAATATACGAATATAATATAAATATACAAATTTATTAGAGAAAAATGATGTGCAATAGCATGCCTTTATCGGAAAGGCATTAAACAATGTAAAAAAAAAAAGTCTGCCTTCCTTTATAAAATATATATATTTTTTATAAATTTCTTAATAAAGGCATTTTTATAAAATATAAAATAAATTCAGGTATTTGTGTCATCCTTGTATATTTTACTGTGTCATAATCTTGTTTCAAATATTTTATATTTATATAAATTTTGATACGTAATAATTTCTATTAAAAGAAAAATTATTTTTATATTAATATTTATATATTTTGATAATTAAATTTAAATAAAATTGTATGTAATTCTAATGAAATTTAGTAAAGTTTTGTGTAATTAAAAAAATAAAGTTTTATGTACTTTAAATCTTTATACGTAATTGATAATTCTTATTTAATTACCTTGTAAAAGTAATGTTTTATGTAACTAAAAATGTTTATGTGTAATTTATAATGTTTTATTTGATTACATGTAAAGATAATGTTTTATGTAACATGTTTATATATATCTATTTGGTAATATTTCATGTAATTGCATATAAATGTAATGTTTTACGTAACTTGTAATATACGTATGTAATTGTAATAATATTATGTAAATTTTGATAATAATATGTTTAAAAAATAGGTACCCTAGTAACTTGTTATACCAATTTTTGGATTTCAAAACCTTATCAAAACCTTATACTAAATGACCTACACTAGAACTCCTCCCAATTTAGGCTTTATTTGGTAGAATAATTAAACTAGAGAAGAAGAAAAATGGAATATATATATATATATATATATCTTTTATTGATATAATTAGTGGGAAAGATGAAAAAGGGAAAAATATTTTCTTCGCCCATTACTTGATAATATTGAAAATGAGAGCAAAGAAAACATAAATTATATTATTTGCATTATACGCTAGTAAATTATGATAAACAGATAAATTTAATAAATGATATATAACCTTGTAAATATGCATACTTGACTCACACCTCTCTCATTTTTTAACCTCTTATCATATCATTTGCAATGATTTGCTTTTATGCATTAGAGTGGAAAATAGTCATCTTTTTTTTTCTGTTCTTCTCATCTTTCTTTCTAACTAGACACAGTCGAAAATCACTTCTTTTCATTTTTGTATCCTCTGCCAAGCATGTCATTACTTCTAGCTTGGGAAGATAGAAAGAAAATTAAGAAAATGAAAAATTAAAAGAGGAGAAAAGTTAAAAGATAGAAAGCATTTTTTTCTTTATGTTGATGAGTTTGGTAAGAAATATGAAAAATAAAAAAAATTTCATTAATCCATTGCTAGTAGAATTGAAAAGTAAAATAAAATAAAATAAAAATTATATTATTTTACCATTACTTTTGTAAATTAAGATAAAAATATCAAATTTGAAAATTATGAATAATTTTGCAAATATGTACAATTAACTCACATCTCTCTCATTTTTCCTTTTCTTATCATTCTAATTTGAATTGAATAGTTTTTATGCATTATGGTGGAAAAAGTGATCTATTTTATCTTTCCTCTTATTTTTCTTTTAAATCAAGTAAACTGAAATTTTAATTTCCTTCCACTTTTTTCACCTAACTCTTTCCATTTTTCCACTTTATCAAGCACACCTATAGGGCTGACATAGTATTGGCTCCTCGTTATTGATAATTTAAGGTTAAAATAATTAAAAAAATTAAGATCTATCATTTTATTTAAATAAGTTCTTATATTTTTATTACATTTAAATAAGTTTTTAATTTTTAATTTGAATCCAAAATAAGTTTTTAACCTTTAATTTCAGCCAAATAAAACCCTTAACTTTTAATTTGTACCAAAATAAGCTCATAATCTTTAATTTATATCTAAATAAATCCTTAAAATAAATTAACCTTTCATTTGAAATAATGACATAATTTTGATACACATAGAAGAGTAAGACCTTATTTGGAAAAGTAAAAGTACGTGAACTTTATCATAATGTCCCAAAACACAAATATCGACATGTTTGGACTTAGGGAAGATTTTTTTGTTTTAGAGTAAGGGCAAGGTCATCGGAGAAAATCATTTGTTTGACTATTCCTATATGGCTATTATGAAATAGCCGAGAAATTAGAGTTATTACTAATCTTTGTGGGCTAGGTGTGATTAAACATCTATCAAAACTGATCCTTTTAAAACTTTTGAAATCACTTTAAAAGGATTGTTTTGGAAGTCTGTGTTAAAACCAGAGAAAATTAAATGGTTATGCGAAAAGAAGGATTAGCACCCTCACAATGCTGTAAAATTAGCACCTACAAGCCATATTTTATCCTAAATCTACTTTTCATCATTTTTATTTTTTTAATATTTGGACATAATCACCTAAAAAAATTTCCTACAACACCTATTGTTTCGAATAATATAGTAGTTTTCCTTGTTCTAAAAACAAAATAATAATATTTAGAAAGGTATTTCAAAATTAAAGGGATTCTCAAAGACGTAGTCATTCATACGACAAACCAGTCAAGAAAAAACTTTAATATGAAAATATTGCTTTACTTTTATAAAAATGGATTTAAGCACATAATCAAGATAATTTGCAATAAAATCACATCATATGGAGGAAACAAATCCAAATAATCATAGGATCAAGAATTAATTAAACAAAAGTGCAAAATAAATAAAAAGAATGTTGAGGATATGTATCTTGAATTATTTTAGGTGCTTGAGAAAAGCACCAAGCGAAATTTCAGACAAGCTTAGATCAAATTATGGTTAAGGCATAAGAATATTGAGATAAAATAAAGAAGGTTCAAAAAATGCGAGAGAGAAAGAGAGAATTTTTTGAAAAAAAATTCAAAAGCGGTATTAAAAAAATAAAATAATTGAGAATTGGCTGAAAATTGGTAATTTATAGGAAAACAAAGCATTTTTTAAAAGTGTTTTGATAAAATAATGTAATTGGAATTCAAAGGAATTTACTTTTTTATTTAAATAACAATTTTAGAGAAATTATGAGCCTTGCACCAAATCTCTTGGGACCTAAAACTTAGCACTCTAATACCGTTAAATTATCCTAGCAGGATACAAATGATGTTCGTTTCGAGGTATGGTACACATTTTCCTAGGAATAGGGAACAACCTATGCACGTTGGCTTCCCAAATTTATTCTTGGCTCAAATGGAATGCAAAAGTCACGAATGATATGCCATTAGAAAGATAACTTAATGAGGTTTCATTTAAAAATAATAAAAATTCCCAAAAATGATTTATGGTATGAAAATCTTTTTTTCAATCCGTTTTCACTGCATGATATATGAAATTTGCACATTAAAATAGAAAAATTCAGTGTGGACTTATTTGGACTAAAAAAATTAAGTACAATACACCATTGAAAAGCTAATTTAATGTCTTTTGAGGAAAATAAAAAAATCATGAAAAATCATTTAAGGGATCAAAATAGGACATCACATGACCCATCTATAATGGAATGCAGGGGATATTTTAGCATAATCAGAAAACTTGATTTATTGGTGGCATTAACTGTTGGAAGTTGGGTCATGCTCAAACGAACAAAACAATAAATCTAATAAAAATTATTAAACTATGCAGCAAAAAAAATAAAATTAAAACAATAAGTAATTCCATCACAAGATCAACTTGCACATTTTTAATCGATCTTAAAAAATTCATGAACCTGAAATAAAAAATCATACCTCAAGCTGGGATTGTCAAGATCCCGAATTAGATTTGATCTCCACTTATTCTTGCATATTGAGCTTGATTGTTACAAACTAAAGATGTATAATTATCTGACCTTCAAGGGTGATCTATACAAGTAACTCGAGAAACCTTCACAAGGTAAGGATCATGTTTTAGCCAAGAACCATGCTAACAACTTAGGTTTCATAAACTTTCCCTTTAAACAATATCTTTGCCACATTCAAAAACCAATAGGAGAAATGATTTTTTCTTTCTTTACACTCTTGACGTGTGGCCAAGAATTATCAAAACTAAAATAACCCATTAAGGATGGCTAAAACATCATGCCTAAATAGTTAGATTTAGGGCATTTGAAAATTTTGGTTAAATTACATTTTAACCCCTAGACTTAATTAATTATTCAATTAAGTCCCTAAAAGATCAATATCTCTACAATGTAGTTCAATCCCATTTTAATTCCATCAAATCATCTTTATGTATACAAGCCATTAGGCCTCTAACATGTTGACAATAAATATAAATTAATTTAGTTAAGAATATTTATGTTTATAGGCCAAGAGTGACATCTAGCGATGCATTATGGCCACCCAAATGCCATAAGAGTCAATATAGTTTGACAAGACTTTTAGTGTATAGCATATTAGTGTAATTTAATCCTTTCATCACATATCTCGAACAACATAAGAGCATGGTGTAGTGTTTACTTTTAGCCCTATCCATATAGTCCTGTAGCCCTTATGTGTTAACTCTCAAATCAATATTGCCTTGGCCAAGGACTTTAAGTTAACACAGGCTAGCAACAACTGATATATGTCCCCTTATATCACTTTGGGGACGGATCTTCTTTGGACCACTCATTCACCTTCAGCATGCTATATAACATACCTAAGGCCATCCTACCTTAGGTATCTATCAAAGGGGATCTGATCATGATGATCTCTAAGTATGATAATTCATATACAAGGTGACGTATGTCACAAGTTAAAGGATTACTTCCACTATTGAAATATGAAAGTTTTTTCATATACACTTGAGTGAAATACCAAACGGAATGCTCATAGTAGGTTATGTTCAATGAACTTATTACCATGGCAAGCACTCATATGTTATTCATAAGTATCACTATACTTCAACTCATGAGATCAGTTGTATGTATCACATGCATGAAGGCTTAACGTATGCTAATCTTTACACATTGTCAATGCCCTATTTTGGTAATATGATGACTATGAATGGTTTTAGGGATACAGCTTTGATGCATAAGGATCACATAATTATAATTTTCTATAATTCCTTTGTAAGCCTAATGTGTTTCATGGACTTTATCTTCATAAGTTATTAATAACAAATATATTATAACTTATGGATAAAGAAATACCTCACTAATATTAATAGTATGTAATATTTTCCATGAAATAATTAAAGGCTAGTGCATCACAAGCAAAATTTGATCGATTTACAGGGCTTACACTAACATTAACGACCTCAAAATGTTACAAAAAATATGCCATAGAAAGATAACTTAAAAACCTTTGAGATTAAAGCTTATAAGAATTTATGAGATCCTATAAAATACAAAATATTATTCGAATAAGACCTATCACAAATGTAATCGTGAGTAAAAATTGGGGATGAAAAATTTACAAGTTAGTTGACATGTATGACGTCTTTATGCCCACCTTTCAAGGTGATTCTTTGGACATTCGAATGTCACCATGCAAGGACATAAGAAATAATGCTCCGAGGCTTTCCTAAAGCCTTTGATTAAGAAGGGTGTCAAATCTTATGTCATTCATTATTGCTAGAACACTATATGATTAATGCACAGATAGACTCTCTTATACGAAAGGCATTCGTATGTTTTTTCACAACTCCAAAAGATGACTACATATCTTGAGGACAATCCATTGATGTAAAATTTATACATAAAGAGCATTAGTATACCACTTTTTAATCTTAGAAAAATAACCTATTTGAGGGTAATCCCTTAGTGCTCAAATTACTACAAAGGCTTAATACTTAAACCAGGCTTAAAATCAATTTGAAGATAGTTTAAGATCTAACTAGTTACCTTAAAGTAGTAACTAATCCAAGCATTATTAAGCTTGATGTATCCTAAGTTTATGATAAAAATGTTGGGAAAACAATAGGCCAAGGTTAGCTTTGAACTAATTCTAGCCTAATCTTAGAGGGTTTTGAAGAAACCAATTTTCAACAAGTAAACACATAAATAATTTATCAAATACATAGTAAACTGAAGAATAAACAAGCACCAAATCTTTTGTAAGGAAGTAATGTGATCAATTCCAACATGAAAACATCATTGAGCACGCTGTTGCAATGCACAATCATTTTATTAAACATGTAATGAACTTATAAAGTCACTAACAAACATGAAAACTTGTAGATCATGGCAAAATACCACCTTGACTGAACAAATCAAGAAAAAAAAGATGCTCCATATTTCATCAAACACATCATGAACTCGTTCAAATCATTCAAGCTAAAAAATAAGCATAAGATCATGGCAAAAGAAACCAGCTTAGCTAAATACATCATAAGGGAATAGTAGCATCAAGACATTATTTGTTCATTAAGAAATACACTAAATCATTTATATAACTAGATTTCATTGGAGAGAATACATGAAAAAACATTAACATGTTATAAAACCTCATGAATCTTGATATGTGCATGAGTGAGTACGCAAACATGTCATTAATCACATCAAAGAAAAATAAAAAAATGATAAGATTATACTTCTCCTTCCTAACCAATTTTTGACATCTTAAGGCTTAATTAAAATATTTGGAATGCTTAAGGATTAAAAAAACAATTAGAATTTGGGAGGCCATTAAGCGTTCTGAAACCTTTCTTTTTTTTTTAATTCTTTAAATGCCGAACAAAAAGTTCATGCTCCTAAAATATTTGTATGCTAATAGTTTGACATATGTTAAATTGATACTAGGATTCTAAGATCTCTCAATTTCACTTGGATAACCCTACACCATAGATTCCATAACCTTTTCTTGAACCTTTAATCGATTAGGAATATAATTGACATGAACCAAAAAAAACTTTCTTTAAAGATAAATCCCTCTCAATCTAAGGTCTAATAAATGATATATAAAATTTGAGATGTTGTCCATGCTGATAATATTTTTTTCTTGAAAGTCCAACCAAAATTAGGGTTCTTAGTAGCTATAGACTGAATAATTTTGATGGGGTCCTATTAAACTAAAACATCAAAATTAAGAAAAGATAAGAAAAATTAAGTGCAACTTTATAAAATTAAGGTATTCAAAATGATTTTACAAAAGCATCCCCTTTTTAAGGAAAAGCTCATTAATTCAAATGATTTTTTTGGGATGAAAAATGGCTATTTTCTCTATCCTTTTACAAAAATTAAAAATTATTCTCTTTAGATTCCATTTGAGGCTAATGAATCATTCTTTTTGAAAAACCTAGTCAAGGATCACATTTTACACTAGGGGAAAGTTAAAGTAAAGCTTTAATATTAGAAGAAGCTAATCCCATTGTAAAGCTATCAAAAGAATATGCCTATTGTCAAGGGGAAAAATGAAAATAAATTGAAGTTTAAATCTTTAGTTCTTTCATAAAGAAAAACAAGATAAAATAAACAAGATAAACACAAATAGAGAGAAGCAGAGGAAATGAAAAATATGCAAAATTTTAAAAAATAAAGGCTATCTTATTTCAAAGAGTAAAGGGTGAAACTCCTTTTGAAAAGAAATTATCCTTGATTCAATCACCCCTAGACACTTAATTTAGGCCTATTTACCTTTCCTTTGTGAATCATGAACCATGGCTTACAGAACATGCCTTATAAAGATCATTTTGCTTAAACAAATCTATTTGAACTATCGAGCTAATTCCTAGAAAATTCCTAGGCAATTCCATATTTTTTATAAGTTTTGAGTCCCTAAGAATACGAGGGGCAATAAAAAAAAAGAAGAAAATGAGAAAAAAACAATAATGAATGAACTTTTATGGTGTAAACCTAAAAAGGGCAGCCTTGAACAAACTTAAGGATTTTGGAACCATTCCCAAATTGTTAAATGTAGGCACAAAAAGGTCTTTTATGTTAACCCATGTGCAAATCAAAATTTTAAAAATTTACAATGTTAACATTAGTCAAAGGTTAGGGATAATGTTTAAACTTTTTTTGGTACTTTTAAGATAAATTTTTGAGCTTTTATACCTGTTTTTAGGAACTTGCACTTAACAAAGGCCTTCCAAATTAACTTGTCAAGGCTTAGGTTTTACTAGCTTAATTTTAACACTTGTCAAATTATCACATTTAGAGATTAAAAAAATGCAGTAAACTGGTTGCTTGGCTTTCAAGGAATCTATATAAAGGAACATGTACTTTAACTTTATTATGACAACCTATAACCCTCTTATGTTTAACTTTGAACTTTAGCCTAATAAGGCCAATTCATTTGAGTTTTTGACCATTTTTTTTACCTTACCTATAGAAGCCTCTAGGGATAATCGTGATTGTGGAAAAATTTTTGATGTCCTATACTATAGCATGTCTATCATCTTTAATATTGGAAATCATATGTTTAGAACTACTTTTAATTTTTGGTACTATCAAATAATTAGACTTTTTTCCTATATTAGATTGAAAAAGTGATCTAGTGTTAAATGAATTTTGCATGATCCCAAAAAAAAAGTTATTTTCAGATGTAGACACCATAGTTTATCCAAGCCTTTGATTAACTTTTTCTCCGTTTTAGAGATTGGTTGTAATTTTCTTAGTTCGGAGTCTTTCGGATAACTTATTGATGATTGAAAAGTCTAATTAAGGTTTTGAAATGTTTCCATGTGCTTAGTTTAACAAAATAAAGCACTTGAGCTTAATTGTCCCATTAGAGGTAAGCATTAGAATTGAAAAATAGAGACCCAGATCTAAAAAATCCGAGTATAACAAAAGTTGATCGATATATGGCTTATGGAATAATTAGAATCGCTATTAAAATAATTTGGATGAAAAGAGATTTGTTTTAGGAGTCAAAATAAATAAAAAATCAATAATAAAGGCAAAATTAATTGTAAGCAAAGTCACTATAAAAAGTCAAATTTACTACTTAAAGTTAGAATTTTAAATTGGATTAGTTCTAGAGCTTAAATTTTGAAATTTAGTACACCAAAATGAAAATGAAATTAAGAAAGTTAACTAAGATTGGGTGACGAAAATACCCAATTGCACTTTTATGATGACATTTCATGATTAACTAGATGAAAAAATTACATAAGATTTAGTCCATAATTACTAGCTTGGTCAAATTATCTATGTGATAAATTGTGCTTATTTATTAAGGCTGCGAAGGTTATTTCATTTTAATTTGTTAGAGAGATTAGTAGTAAGTCTAATCTCTCCTTAAGGTAATTTAAGGTTAGCTTAATAACACTTAGCCTAGAAATAGGAGTATTTAGCTATCAACTTTCATAATTCATTAACATTCACACATATTAAACACATTTATAAAAAAATCTAGAATTTTATCTCAATTTTTTTTTCATTTTTTGGGAGAAAAAGGCTTGATTAAGGAATTTTCTTACTTAATATATTTAATTTTCAACTCATATAGTATTTGATTAAAGCTTTATTTTACTTGTATTTGACTTGACTAGCTTGTTTGTTTGATCTTTATAATTTATCTATGCTTGAATTTGATGAGATGATGTTATTTGCTTGATTTCGAATAGGTTTAAGTTCAATTTGATGAGATTAATGCATGATTTGATTATTATAAAGAAATAAATTTGATATCATGATTATACACTCACTCTAGTGTTTAAACATGAAAAAATTCTTAGATTAAGGCTTTTAGTGTTTCATTTTAATGAGATCTTGATTTTTAAGCTTAATTGATTTGAGATCTAGGAATTATGAACTAAAATCATGTGGTTTAAAGATAAAATCTTTACTTCAGAGGTAAGTTTAGGTTCAGCCACTTTAAATACCTTAGATCCTAGGTTTGACCTTGGTGGATTAATGATGATCTTGCATGTTTTGATGATTTAAGTTCATATTGAGCCTAGATAAACAAAATTAGTGCTTAATCTGAAAAAATCATAAGCATCCATTTTGGATCTAAGTTTGAATGATTAAAATCCTAATCTAAAATGATAAGGATGCAATTGAGTGGTGATCAAGCTTACTATTTATGTTTTGATCATAAATTGATGAGAATTGAGAAGAAGTTGCATGATCCATGCGCATGCCTTAGCTTTGATAGGCTCAACCAAGCTAGGTTTGGTGTTTAGGATTGAGGTTGATTAGTTACTAGTAAATAATGTTACGTAATATGTTACATGTTTGATACAATGTTTGTTTAAAGTGTTTGTGCTTCTGTTTTCAACAAAGAACCCCTAAGCTAAAGCTTTGGCTCTATCAAGGATTGAGTTAAGGTTTAATTTTATTAAATAAGTTCATTCAAGAACAATTTAGGGATAGTTAAATCAATACTTGAATTTTAAGCTAATTTGGAGCACTAAAAAATATTTTCTAATTGTTTTTAACTAGTTTTTGTGACTTAAACTTGTAGAGTCTTATAGGAAGCCATTAAGGATAGTTGTGTTTAACACTGATGCTTATAGTCATTTAGTTGCCGATTACAATGTTCATTGGTATTCCTCTCATTTGTTTAGAATAATTGAATATAAATAAATGTGACAAAAGCAAATGCTTTTTGTTGATAATAGCATTTAGAGTTCTAGGCTGAGTTGCTCAGAGATTTTTGTTGTTTTCTTTCCTTTAGCATGCACATAATGTCTTTGGCCAAGCCAACAGATGTTTGAATGTCTGGAAGTTTTAGAAAAATTCACAGTAAGTATTCATGCACAAGTATTGTTATGGAATTACTATAGTTTTTCAGGATAGTAGTTTCGAAAAAATAAATATTTTTGTCTATATTTCTTATGGTAATAATTTTTTAGTATTTTTTATAATAATCCTTAGTTAATTGATAGTGTAATAGGCTTTTGAAGAGTCCGATTTTGTGGTCAGATGCTTATAGAGGAAATTCTGAAACATGAACTATTTAAATAGCTCTCATATGTGGAAAAAATTCTATTTTAGTGCCTGAGCTATAAAGAAAGCTGTTTCCTGTGGGGATAATTGCTTGTTTTTTATTTTCTAATATTCATCAATTAAAATGGGATAAATAAGCTTTCCAATCATATATGGCTCATCGGCGGGGCATTCCGGGTGAATTAAGAAGAAAATCCAAAAAGTAAGCTATTTGGATGTGTTGTGTAATGTAGAACGTCCAATTAAAAAAATTCCTTTAATGCCTAAAATGATTTTTAGGATATTTTTAGCATTTTTTTAGTGAAGTATATTCTGTCATAATTCATAGTAATTTGAGTTTGCAATTTTTAATGGTCCGGGCAGTCCACAATAAATTTAAGAAGCCTTGAATATTAAAATTGTTGAGTGTTTTCCAGTTTGTTCAAAGAATCTATAAGTTTAGGACTGGCTAACTAAGGTTGTTTATGGATCATTTCAAGGCTTTCAAGTTAGTAAAAATTTAACAAAAATTTGATTTTTAGCTTTATTTTCAAATTTCACTTTTTTCTAGTCCTTGGTTCCCTTTTATAATTCCTTTCGAAGGATTCTAATTTTATAAATAATTTTAATTCGATTCTTAATTTGAAAATATTTTTGGAGTCACACTATTTTGAATTTTTTGCTCTGAATCAAGCTGTGAACTTAAGTTATTCTCAAACTAATACTCAAACTCTTATAGTACTTGATACTGTCGTAATGTACCATAGAATGGATCTTCGTAGGTCTAGGGGTGCTACGACTTAAAATATTTTCTTGACTTGGAAAATGTCTTCTTGACCGAGACTTTTCTTTCGTGATGTGATGAGAATGAGAATGTATAGATTCTCGACTTATGATACATTTAGAGGGACCATAAGATAACCACTCATCTTATTGGTCTTGAATGACCATCACGAAATGGCCAATGCTTGGAGTTGCCATCGATCATTTTGGGCTACGCATGATTGGATGCCTATTGAGACCTATGTTCTGAGTTACGAAACTCAAAACGTCGATCCCATGGTCTATTTAATGCAAAGATTCGCCGTTCGGGTTCGAGAGTTAGCTACGTGTGATGAGGTACGAACTTCTTCGCGATGCTTGAAATTGGTACCTTACTAGCTATGTCTTATATCGATTTTGATTCTTTCGATCTTAACTTGTCACTATTTCGATATAATCCTCTTTGAATGGATGAATCTTATAGAAATGATCCAGGTTTTGATGAAAAAGATCTAATCTCATATACACCCCGAAGAGATGGGGAATATAGAGATTTTCAATAAAAATGACCTCTAGATTTTACTTTGAAAATGGAATGTTCCACTTTGGGCATTGGAGAGACACCCATGTAGAACATTACCTTTAATTTCATTTGGAAACATTTTGAAAACATGAATGCAAATAATCATCACAAAGAAATCATGTTAGTAAGGCAATAAATGAAACAACATAACATGGGCCATTCAATGCAATGATAAAGAAAATGGATGGACTACTGGAATTTATCTCGCTGTTGGTGTTGATTATCTAGGAATAACCGAATTGAACATTTTCAAGATGCAT
Source organism: Adansonia gregorii (assembly GCA_038382025.1). Lineage (NCBI taxonomy): Eukaryota > Viridiplantae > Streptophyta > Magnoliopsida > Malvales > Malvaceae > Adansonia > Adansonia gregorii. The sequence continues at coordinate 24,015 of JBBYHO010451162.1, forward strand.
CTGGGTTTCTTGATTAAACAAGGTTTGTTTGACGTATTCATAGAAGTCCGAGAAGGAAAAAAAATTTTAATTGTAATTAAAAGATAAGGTTAGAGTTTCCCTTCGGGAAGATGGGGTTGGAGTATCCCCCATGGATGATAAATAATTTTGACAAAGAAAGTTTCTTTTAATCTTAACAATTTTAAAAAGCAAGGTTGGAGTATCCCCTCGAAAGGTCGGGGTTGGAGTGTCCCCGTGGATGACAAAACTTCATGATTCAGAAAATTGGTGAGCATTCAACAATTTTTGGCAAAAAGATTTACTGTGAATAAGGATGATAAAGATGTAAAATATGTTTGTGCCATGATATGCGTTTATGGGGTGTTAAAATATGTTCTCGAGTCTGATCAAGGAGATACAAAAACATTCAAATGTCTCGAGGCAAAATTCGGGAAAACAACCCAATTTTGACTATGACCAAAAACAGGGGACAGCATCGCGCTATCCTACTTCCCGAATTTATTCCAAATTGGTTTGAAGGATTTGAAGGTGGACAAGGCATTGTTAGAAAGGTGACTCAGTGAGGATCATCCTAAAAATATTCCCACTATCCCAAAAAGTCACTTTTCGAGAGAACAAATTTTCAAAATTGGATCAATTTTGCTGCTGGCAGAGCATACGATGAACAAGGTGCGTCAAATTTTGAAAAATCATTCTGGTCTTATTTGGTATTGGAAAATTGCAAATGATACCTTTCTGAAAAGGGAATTTCATGACTATTTTATGAAAAGTGTTTGAAAAATTTGGAAAAATCATTTAGTGGGCGTGAATGGCCCAACCAGAATACATGTTCAGATTCTAGAGGTTCTGGACAGTTTAGATTTGAAAAATCATAACTTTCTCATCCTGACTGATCTGGAGATGAACAAGACCTCGTTTTAAAGGTATTTTAACACACTTTCTGAGAAAAATATCATAAAATTTGCTGAAAATCGTTTGGGATTTTAAAATGATTTTTCAATTTGTAACAGCAGTGCTGCCAGCGAGGGACAAGGCAAAGTAGGGGATATTTC
>JBBYHO010451383.1:0-25063 GCA_038382025.1 Adansonia gregorii
GTTTTACATCTTGAGCAATTATGAGCTTAAATGTGCATGCATTTGATGATTCTATGCTTAATGATGATGTGTTAAATAAATTTGTGAAATATTGTTATGAAGCATAATTTAAGAATGATTTATGTATAAAGGGTTGATTTTGATAAACTTCATGTCAGGAGTCATTAAGAAGCTCTATTGCATGACTAAATTATATGCACATCCTTGGGGGAACATTTAGAGCTTACTTATAAGATATAATGCCATGAACATGCATTAATAAGTTTTTAAGTCTCTTTAATACTTAATATTCAACTATGCTTATGTGAGACTGAGGATGTTTAATTATTGTGTAAGTTCATGATCTATGGCTCAAGCAAGTTGGTAAACATTGGAAATACTTTTTAAATGTGCGCTTATGTGGTTTGTATGAAAATCCTTTAATTGCATATTGCCTTGCTTATGTGACCAGATATGTCAATTCTTTGAAACTTGATTTTAATAGTCATTTTAATCTAAACTTTGATTATTGATATTAGTTTTAAATGCTTAAATTCAGAAGTTTGCGTTAGAATATAAAATCATAGGTTTTGCACTGCCAACTTGCATGTTTTTCTAAGAATTTTTTGAAACACTTAAGGCATATGTCGATGCTTAGAGTTTTGTATTGATACAATGAACAAAAAAACTCAGAAAAACCCAACTTGTATCAATACAACAAACTTTGTATCGATACAACACTAGCCTAGTGAACAATGACCAATTTTGTGTTTTTTTTTGGGTCTTAAATGCAAAATTGGTCACCTTAATAAGCTTTCACTTGAAATCCTTCAATTTTATGATTTCTAAACCTTGATAAACATTGTTTCATAACTCATCACATGCTTAAACATCATATTTGATTCATTTGATGAGTGTTTCACAAATCAAATGCATTAAGTGCTCATATTATCTCATAATGCTCAAAAATACAAAATTTTCTATACAACATTGTTTTTTTTATTAGTACCATATATACTTATTGTTCTTCATTCATCAAAATTTGGTATCACTTATTTTAAATGTCATTAAACTTATTGAATATCTTTCATTCCTAACAAAACCTAAGCTTGTTGAATATTCTTTTATAATAAAATCTTGGTACCTTTAATGCTCATCTTTTACCAAGAGTGTTTTTAAGTTTTGCAAGGTACATATAGACAAATCCATCCTTGAAAGATGAACACTTAAATAGCAAAAACAAGCAAATTAAGCATACAACCTGATCAAATCAAACCATAACCATCAAGGAATACTCAAACACTAGAAATGATGATCCTCCAAGTTATAATGAGCATATTATCGAAGTTTGGTAAGATTGAGGTAATCATCAAACAAATGCTATCAAATTCTTTTTCTTTAGCATTATGTTTGGTGACATACATGAGTCAATTATATATAATTGGTATTCTAGTATGTAATTTATGTTTAAAATGTTTGCTTTGAATGAATCTTAGAACAAGTCTAAGTGCATAATTCTAATATTTAAGCATGTTATTTGATTGAATGTTTGCTAAAATTATTTTATTGACATATCATAAATGAGCAAATGATTTTCTAACCTATGGAAGTTTGTTACGTTTTTCTTCAAATTTTTTTAACCTTTCATATGGCATATATTGTAGTGTGCATGTGTACTAAAAATTCAAAAATTTGTATCTATTATGCACCTAAACACTAATTAGATTAATAATTCTTAAAATCCTTTAACAATGGTCTGTTCTATCTCTTAAATGTGCTTAAATGACTAAAAAGAATAAAAAAATTGCATGAACTAGGACTTAATTGCATATATTTCTCAATAATTGGTAGACATGTTCTTAAATGTTTCATACTTAATATAGCTTCTAGAATTCTTGTTGAAATTAGACCCTTAGCTTTAAATTAATCTACTTTTACCTTTTTGATATTCCAAAAAATGGGAGAATTTTGGGGGTTAATTTGCATGCTTGTGCTTCATTTATATATATATATGCTTATGCTAGTAAATAGGAGGAGTTCACATGTGCTTACATTATTTATATTATTGAAATCTTTAATATTGTGTGTTGGCATTCTTAAAGCCAAATATGACCAAAAATGTCATTACCAAGTGTTTCAAAATAAAATCTTCAAAAAAAAATCCATTTCATAATGCTTTTATTGAGAGGGGAGTTTTATTGAAAAGCTTTAAATGATTAAAGGGAGTTTTACAAGCAAATTCACTTTAAGTTTTGTTATATCAAAAAGGAAGAGATTGTTGGCTATCTGAGCTTTGAATTAATCTTAGTTTTGATATAACTAAAACTTAAGCTTAATTAGTTTGTGTTTAATTATTTTCAAGATTACATCTTTCAAAGTCATGAAAAACCTTTTAAAATAGATTTTGATGAGAATGTATCGATACACTATGTGTATGTATCGATACAATACTTGGCAGTAGCTAAACAACCTTAAATGCAAAAATCACTATTCATGTATTGAGACAGAGCATTCTATATTGATACAACATTGTTCATGTATCAAGACAGATCTTTTTGTATCAATATAGGACTGTTTAACGGTCATATTTTGGACTATTAAATACAATGTATTGATACCCACTTAATTGTATCAATACAGAGGCATGGGGAACAACGGGAAATGATATTTTGAAGGCTCCGATGGCTATATTCCTTCATCGAATGTTCCCAATGGCTAGAATCATGATCAAGGCTATAAATAAGCCACTCCAACACCTTCAACAAGTAGAATAACAAAGAGATTATGCTTAGAGTCATATCTTTCATTTTCTCAATCATTTTTGCTAAGTAGTTTATCTTTATATAAGATTAATTCTTCCTATTCTTGTATTCTTCATTTTGTATCTTTAGATACATATTTTCTTTAAGTCAAAATTCTTATAAACACCTAACCTTTAGAGGTTTTATTTGTTTACACTCAAATCCTTGTAAAAAGGGTATGTTACTACTTAGCCATTGAAATGTAAAAAAGGTTTCTACTTAGCCTTTCAAAGTAGTGAGAGAGGGTTCTATCTTAGCCATAAAAGATAGAGAGTGTAAAGGTTATACCTTGTCCTTGAAAGGTAAACAATTCAAGTTAATGAATTATGAAAATCTGAGGCAAGTGAGGCTATGGTAGAGGACATAGGTAATTAAGGCTGAACCTCTATAAATTATCGAGTTTGCTTCTTTTTTTCCCTTTTCTTTAATTGTTGATTTTTATTCATTAACTTGCACTCCAAAGTTTATTGTTTAGAATTCTTAAGCTTATTTATCAAAGTTTTAATTTACTAAAATTTTAAGAAATCAATTCACCCCATCTTGATTTCATTGACCACTAAAAGGTCTAACAACACTGCTATTCCCTTTTTACTCAACATAAGGGTGACCTAATTTGAAATCTAAATCAAGAACTTACCCAATTTCTTATGGAAGCTCGTTGGATTATGCTCCTTACAGTAAATGGGCTTTTTTTTCCAAAGGCTCTAGTCCAAGTAAAGCTGAGATCTCTTCAATGGATGGGGTTATATAATAGTTGAATGAGAAACACTACTATGAGGGAACCAATTATTCTATTAAGAAGGAAAGCAATCTGTCCATATTTCTCTACTAAGTAGGTACGTTTTGCATTCCCCCAGGGGTCTCATATCTCGGCTAACTCTTTTAGATTGTTTTGATATAAATCCAAGTGAGTGATCTTTGGTAGCTCTAACATAAAATCTTTCAATATGCAGTCCCCATGCCCACTCTAGTTCAACTAAGACTCGGTATGAACTTTCTCAAATTTCTTGAAAACAACCACTATGTGTACTCGTTCAACCATGGAGTCTGATGAAAATTTGACTCAGCTGAAATTCTATTCTAAAATAAGTGTCCCTATGTATATGAAAAATGCACAAGAAAATGAAAAAAATTAAGTTAGTAGCCCTAAGAAATAATAAATCCAAATAATAACAAAATTTTAAAAGGAAAAAGCATACAATATTAAATTATCTAAATAAACATAAATATTCAAATAAAAAGAAAAAAAAGCTTAATTTATCCCTTCATGTGTCCCTAATTTTTGGAGACCTCTAAAATCAAGCATGGCTTTAACTAAAGAGTTAATATGGTGCACTATATGTAGTTTGGGTTAGACTTTTAAATTGGTTCTCAAATTTGCTCCCTGAGCTTGGAATGGACTAACGAGGTACCATATCCTTACCCTTCGCAAGTTTATGTAGTAAAGGATTCAATTCAAGTAGAAGTATCTTCCATGCCTATAATGAGACTAACACTTGGCCAAGCATAAGAATTTACCCTAATAAGCTCTTTACTAGCACAAACAAAGGCTAACACCTCAGAAGAAAATGCTACTTTACCTCCTCCTAAAATATTAGGTCACCTACGTCACCGCCATAGATCTGAAGGAAAAACTACTACACATGTTCAATTTGTGTGAAGGGATAAATAAAACCTTTTATGACGTAACATGGAAAATAAAACCTTATCCTAAATCCCTAAAAGACAAAGGAAACACAAAAATGAATTAGTGCAAAATAAAAAAATTGGAAATACTAGGAATCAAAATTAAATATTTTTTGAAATTGAATTAATCAAAATTTAGTTAACACATAATTAATTTTAGGCCTTACTCTCTAACTAGTCCCCAATGGAGTTACGAAGCTGTCACAACATGGCATGAATATGAATCTTAACTAGCCGGGCTTAAAAGGCTAGTATACCCTTTATTCATATATATATATCATTATTTTTTATTTTTATGGGGGCATATCATTATTATCTTTTCTTTTTTATAAAGATCAAGTCGCCAAGATAAATTGCTCACTCGACTTAACCTTAAATAGTTGTTATGAAATGACCATTTATCTTGAAGTCACCACCAATCTATTTTGGACAGTGAGATTGGTTACCTACTAAAGTTCGTATTCTAAGAGTTACGCAAGCCTTTAAAATAAACCTTGAGGTATGCAAAAATACTAGAGATCACTTGAAAGGGTTTGAGAGTTGATTACAATCATAAGAATCGGTCCCTTTCATGATGTTTGGTAATTGGTATCTTATTAATCATATTTTAACTTAAAATTTAATTTTATTTAGTTTTAATATTTGGTATTTAATCATAACTTTCGTATATCAAAATAATATTTTATGAAACAAATTTATTATTCTGTTTTAGAAACTTAGGTTTGCAATATTTTCTGAAAATCAAAATATCTTTTGTACCTCATTAGAGACCCAGAGGAACATAAAAAGTTTTAAAAATAAAAAACATCTTTCACATTGACCGAAGCGCTGGAGGAATGCGAAAGGTTTTATTTCTATAAAATTTGAAAAATCTCAAATTTTATTTTGTAAAAGATTTCTCATTATTAAAATAATCCGAAGAATCTCTCCCATATATTGGAGGAAATTTCACGTACTATTTTAATTTGTAGGCATTGTCTTAATTTAAAATTTCCAATTTTATTTAAGTAATAATAAAAAAAATACCTTAAGACTTGGTTTAGAAAAAAGTACTAAATCTGATTTTAAGGATCCAAATTTGGTCAAAATAACCAACATGTTCTCTAAAGTACATTTTTATCATGAAAGCATCCTAGTGACTTTAAAGGACTCAATTCAATAATGAATTACAAAAATGCCCCTAAAGTATACTTTTGACGTGAAAGTATCCCATATCCCTAACAAACTCGATAACATCAAACGAAATGAACCTATTGCTAATGTGTACCTTTGATATGAAAGTATCCTAATAATCACATAAGAACTCGATTGTAAGGTATATTACTAAAGTACCCTATGGTGTACCTTTGACATAAACGTATCCTAATAACCTAGAGGGTTCAAATATGTCATAAAATGAACATTGTACCTTAAATGGGTAATTTGACACAAATTTGACATAAAACATAATAATTGCTAATAGGTCCCTAAACTTTTCAAACATACATTTTGCACAGCACCAAAGAATCAAAAAAATATGAAAGGTTTTAATATTTTCTACACCACACAAAAGGATGGAGGAATGATAGAAATATTCCTAAGATGTGTAAAATACCCTAAACAGGTAATTTTGTGTTTAAAAGACTCCTTGAGCCCTAAAATGCAAGGTATTACATAAAGAGCTCCAAACTTTACTAACTTTGCCAAATGATCCCTACATAAAATATACATCACAAAACAATATAAAACACAACAAAATCAACATGAAAAATACACCAAAAATCATATGAAGTGTTCAACAAACACCCTTAGCCAAGGAACCATTTTTCACTTTTTGCAAATAGACCGTTACACTTTTTGAAATTGCAAAAAGACCCCAAAAGTCTAAAAATGTATTTCAGCATGTTTAAAATGCATAAAACACATCCCTAGGTTATTTTAAGCTCTTAGCCAAGCATGGAAAGTTTAAAATAAATTTTTTATTTTTCTAATTTAGTCCCTAAAATTTTCGTATTTATAACATAGCCTAAAAAATATCACAAGTAAACACCACACATGGTTGGGCCAACTTGGAAAATACCCTTCGAAGGCCTTGAAATTTTTGGTAAATTTATTTTTTCCCCACAATTTTGAAAAATAACAAAGTAATTCAAAATAACGCAAAAACAAGCACAAAAATTTGCTTCAAGCATACTAATAAATTTGGCCAACACCACATAACCACTAAAAATAAATTTTTTCACACATAATTTCTTAAAGATTAACACAAATGCATGTCATAAATTTTTCCAAGCTTAAACATGGATAAAAACATAAAAATAATGAACATATCAACTTATTCATCATCAAACAACTTTAAAATGCAAAAGAAAATAATTCAAAAATATATACACAATCAAAACATTATTTCCACAACAAATATGATGAAAATCAAATTTCTTATTAACAAAAATCAAATAAAATATTATAATCACTAAACCTTGATTGTAGCCTTCATACTTGACCTTTAAACATGGATCAAAATCCATGAGCATTCGCATGATTTTAGCTTACTAAAAGGATGAAAAATGAATGAAATTAATAAAAACTAAAGATTTTGTGAGAAAAACTACATTAAAACCTTAATAACTTAGAAAATTTTAGTGTTTTTTTAGTGGTTTTTCTTCATGAAAGCAAAAGACTTGATTTTGAATAATCCTTTCCTTATTTATAGGGTAAGGGATTTGGCTAAGGCCAGAAGAAAACCTTTGGCTGAATCTTTATAGGCTTGTTTTTAATAATTTTAGGTTTAATGATTGTTTTGATAGTATTAAGCTTAATGATAAATTTCAATCCTAATTAAATTAATTTTTGTCCAATTAAAAATTTTAAAATTAAGCTTAATTATTCATGAATTTTTAAAAATTTTAAAATTAAGCTTAATTATTCATGAATTTTTAAAAATGTGAAGAAAAATAAAAGTTTAATTGCCAATTTCATGAAAAAATAAAAAAATAAAATGGAAGGCTAAATTATAAGAAATTAAGAGTTCTAAATTGCTAAATTTATTTATGAATTTCAAAATGTAAAAACCAAATTAAATTTTCATATAAAAATTTTGGATCCAAAAACATTAATAAAAATTTTAGAGAAGGAAAAAATGTTAGGCCATGTTGAAAATTAAAATAGGTGTAATTAGGCGTTTTGAAAAATTAATTGTCTTGTTGGAATAAACAAAAATTCGAGCTTGCTAGGCTTATAGAAAATGAAATGGCACTTTGTGGAAAATCAAATATGGGCTTGGCAAGTTTATAGGCTTGTAGAGAATGAAAGTGCTTATTGGGCTTTTTAACAAAACTTGAAAGTTTTGGGCCCATTAAAGAATTTTAGCCCAAAAATAAAAATAATAATAAAAATAATAAAAATTTAAAGTGTTGAATTCTAAAGAAGCTTTGAAAAATTTTATTTGTAAGGGAAAGGTAATATACAGTCTTAAGCTCATAAAATTTTATGAGATAAAAAGACTTTACGAAAGAAAATTGATATCTAATGATTTAGAATTTCAAAAATCTATATTCAGGCTATTTTATTAAAATCTGTGGAAATTTTTAAATTATAAAATCTAAACAATTTTAAAGAAAAATTTTATAGATGAAAAAGTTCATATCTTGGAGACACAAAAATTTCAAAAACTCATTCAAATTTTTATGCACATGAGTGAAATTCAACATATTATTTAAAATACTAATGTATAAAATAATAAACAAAAAATCTAAAATATAAAATAAATTTTACTGAGAATATTTTCATGAGTATGATACTCGCAATATTGTGAAAATTCAAAATTAATGAATAAATTGCCAATTTCACGCTCCGTGGTATAAAATGCCAATATAATTTTTTTGAATTTTTTTATTTTTAGGATGTGTATCTGCATAAATACTGCATAGGCATCACTAAAATATACAACAGTTAACTCTTTAAATTTTACAAAAAATCTAAAAAAATTTGATTGTGATATCAACTACAAAAATAGTTTTCAAATTCATCAAAAAAATTAAAAAACTTATTTTTCTCTTTAATATTCATCATTTTTATCCAAGATTTATTCTCTATAACCCTAGAAATTATAGTTGTTTTTGTCACATGCATGTACGACCAATTAGACATGACTAAAAAGATCTTGAAAATGCCTAGTCCATCTGGAGGAGGTTGACCTCTACCAAAGTCACCGCTGGGTTCCTAGTCTTAGATAATTAAGACTTTGAGAAAATAGGCCCTAACGAAATTAGGTGTCAACATCCAAGTGATGAGATCCTTCATAAGTAAATCATGTGGAAACAATTCAGCAGAGACGTGTTTAGATTTGTAAAATTTTGAAACAAAGATAAGGTTTCTTTGTATTTTAGGAACATGTAATACAATAAATAGAGCCAATGATGTTTTGCAGTTGTGATCATGGAAGAACCAGTGTGCTTAATGTGCAAACCTAAACCATCTTTCATTAGTCTCATCACGACCACTCTATTATGACAAAACGGGCAAATTGTTAAGGTCTGTAGTGACATGGTGAGATGCTTTTGAGTCCATTACCTAATTTTAATTATCTATTGAGTCTGAAGCTAAACAAAATTTACAACTAGATCTTGCACTAATGGAACTTGTATTGTCTATAGGTTTTAGCACTATGACCATTTTTTCCATGCAATCAAAAAGTTGGTCTATTGCTATTTATGCTTGCATAAATTTGGTTAGGCCTTTTTTTTTGCAGAAGCATAATTATTATTAAATTAATTTTGAAAAATTACATCTAAAATTGTTATCTCTTTAAAGCTGATATGTAACCTTGTTTTCCTTTCTTACCATGTTTGCTACAATAGTAGGTAAAATTGCAAATTCCTCTTCCTTGACAACTACTTCAAAACCAGTTAACTTATATTCAATTCTTCCAAAGTTATTGCACTTTCTCTAGCTCTATGATTGTCGATAGTTCTTTGAATTTTGTTCCAAGTTCGTTCATAATGAAGATGATCAAATTATCCTCAGAAAGGTGCTTGAGCTAATGCTGGCTCATTTGCAATAGTTCTCATTGAATGCATGAATTCCACCATAGATTTGCTCTTTTAACAGGATAGAGTTAACTTTGTCTCAAGAGATGTCACCCTTTATCTAGTTTTGCTTGCAAAGAGTTTTGTAAGCTTCAACATTGCCTTATGTGGGGTCTTGAAGAAGTTATCATAGGGATCATAGTTTCAATGACCGATGCAACAATTGCATGAAGGATCAAGTTACCTTCTCTGACCAATTTAGAGTATTCAAGGTTTAAAATTATGGTTTCTTGACTGGTGATGTATTACGCAAGACAGGGTAATATGCCACTAGTATAGGTAAGTAGGTCAAGGCTACAGACCTAATTTTATCCAAGCTCTTTTTCTAATAGTCCTAATTATCTGAGACTAAAACCTACCGACAGTTGCCCCAGTAGAGCTCGACCTCCTCTAGGCAGACTAGACATTTTTAAAACCATTTTAGTCATGCCTAAGTGGCCACATGTGCACATGACAGAAAAAGTGCAGTTCCAAAGGTCGTAACGAATGAATCTTAGATAAAAAAACAAATATTCAAGAGAAAAATCAAATTTTAAATATTTTTTTGTCAAATTTTAAAAATCATTTCTATATATAATATCAAGATCAAATTTATCATTTTTAGGAATTTTTTGAGAGTTTTCTTGAAATTTAAGGAGTCGACGATCGTATATTTTTATCGATACTCGTATAGTATTTATGCCAATACTCATCTTGAAAAATAAAAAGTATTCAAGAAAAAAATTTATTAGCTTTTTATACCACAAAGTGTCAAATTATCAATTTTATTCATTAATTTTGAATTTTTCATAGTATTGTAAGAATCACATTGGTGAAAATTTTCTTGTAAAAGTTAATTTGAATTTTAGTTTTTCATCTTTATTATTTTTATAAACTAATATTTTGACTAATGTGTTGAATTAAATTAATTTTTATAAAATTTGAATATATTTTTGAAATTTTCTCGTTTCCAAAATAAGAAATTTCTTACTTTGTAAATTTTTTTTGTAGAATTTTTATATGTTTAAATTTTTAAAAATTCTTTAAATACTTTCATTAATTACACATTAATTCAGTTCTTGAAACTCTAATTTATTTTATGAGTTTTTCATTTTTTTCATATACAGATTTTTTTATAATGGCTTTTCTCGTAAACTTTTATAAGTTTGGAATTTTTAGTTGCTTTTTTTTTCACACTTAAAATTTTCAAATTATTTATAAAAGTTATTTTAAGAATTCAACACTTAAGATTTTCTTATTTTCACTTATTTTATCTATTCTTATTTTAATTCATTCACGAATATTCCAAATAGTATGCAATGCATGGAATTTTCTACTTTTTTTAATAGAAACTAAATTTTTTGACATATAAGATTTTAGAACACTCTCATAATTTTTTTATTCCTTTAAAAATTTTTTGGATTTTTCATCCAAATTATTTCAAATTGGATTATCACACCTTAATTTCTTCAATTCAATTTTTCATTGTGGTCTCTTAGCCATAATTTCACATGATTAAATTCTTAATTGAATTTCATAAATATCTAAGTTTCAATCAATTTTCATTCTTTACACTTTAGTCATTTTGATCCAATTCTAATATGTGCATTTTAGGATTCCATGAGTAGATTTTTTATTACCTTTTTTAAATGAAGTTTTGTAATTAGAGTTTTCTTTTCTTTTTCTCGTGAAATTTTTATTTAATTCTGTAGAATTGCTATAAAAGTATTTTAATTTAATTGTCACTCACTTTAATTATGTGAATTTTGAAATTCAAATATACAATTTTAAAACTACAATTTCGAAATGAGAAATTCTTTTAATTAGGCATCATGTAGGAATTCTTCATCTAAGAAAAATCCATGTGGCATATCCAACCTTTTTTAACCAATCAAAATTAAGGTGAAATTTTCCAATGCGTTATCAACCATGTAGTTAAATATGTTGACGGCCATTGGATCAAGTTGCATTTATTTTGAACTAATAGAATACATACGTAGATGTGGCATTTTTATTTCAATTTTTTAAGTTTTCAATTTTTTTCAGTCAATCAAAATTAAGGTTGAACTTGTCAACACATTCCTAGCCATTGGATTATTGTTTACTAGTCAACTTAATTCGGCACCATTAGATCAAATTTTATGTTTTATGTGTGGAGTTTTTTCATCCAAAATAAAAATTAAACAAAATAAAATTCAAAATTAACAATCAAGGGGGGACAAAGTTGGTGAAATCTATGACATTGCACATTAGGGATATGACATGAATTGATTAAATCTCACCAAATAAGCAAAAGATTAATCAAAAGAAAATTTTAAAAAATAATAACAAAGTCAAATTAGACGAAGGGGATTTCACACCTTCTTGGTTGAGTTCTTCCCCTCATAAATAGGGGGAAGATATTTCCTTTAGCTCTCTTAGCTTTTATAAAATATTTACAGCAAAAGTTTCCTTGAAAAATTTTATTTTTGAGTTTTAAATGCTAAGATTAAGAGTTTTATTTGTTGAAAGCTATATTCCTTTAGTTTTCTTTCCAAAATCATGTCCATTTCATCATTTTAATTTTATCTTCTCCATTTTTGGAAGTTAGCTCCATGATCCTTGATAAGGTGATTAAATTTAAGCCATAGCATGATTTATGCCTTAGAGGCTTAGCTTAGAGCCACGACCTCAATTCCTTGATTTTTGTTCAAATTTCATTAAAATCATTTTTTAAAAAACTTAAATGTTCATATGTGCTAAAATAAATTTTAATGTTGATGGATTTCATAGATCATGCATGGTTGTAATTAGCATTTTTCAAATTTATTTCGTATCTAGTTTGTGATTTCTCTTAAATATTGATACTTTGAGAATTTTTGTTGTGTGTTGAGCTCGATAGTTTTCTAGGATGACATTAACATGCATTTAGGTCTAGTTTCATGAAAAGTGAAATTTTTAGGGGTTGTTTTATGGATAATCAAAATTTTGAAGGCTAAAATGTAACTTTTCTTTTAATTTTTAGCCATTTAGGGGCTGCTTTAGATCATGGCAGCATTGTAGGGGCTGTTTCATAATTTTTCCAATTTTTTGAACTCCATTTAAAGGTGTTCCCTAACTTGATTGAAACTTATAAAGGTCAACAATGTAAATTTTCATTGTTTGGCCATTTAAAGGTATTTTTTAGCTTCATCAAACCCTTTAGGCCCATTGTATATATTCTAAAATTTTCTAAAATTATTTAGAAGTATTTACATGCTTAGGTCAAATAGGTAGTGGCTAGAAATAGAAATTTTCAATTTTCAGCATTTTGAGGGCCTTTAACAATTTTAGAAAAATTTAAGGACTTAGTTACAAATATCTTAAAATTTTTTTGAGGCAATCGGTGCTTGGCCGAATATCCTAGAGTCCTCAGGTGAATTTTTCATGTATTTCGGATAAGTTTTGATGTGTATTATGCATTTTAAATCACCTAGGGACCAAATTGAAAAGTTAGGAAAGTTTAGGGACTATTTAGCAAAGTCTTAGTGCTACTTAGGTCTTTTCTTGTACAAATTACCCATTTAGGGTATTTTGGATATTTTAGACGTAATTTTAGCATTTTCACACCATGTAGGGGTTGGTCTGTAATTTTAAAAATTTAGTGACTTATTAGTAAATTTTGCATTCTAGGTCATATTGGCAATCTAAATTACCCATTTAGGGTATATTTGTCATTTCACATCATTATCAAGTCTTTTAAGATTACTGAGATGCTTTCACTCGAAGGTATAACTTAGGGACATTTTACTAATTTACCTTAGAATCGAGTCTTTTAGGGTCATCGAGATACTTTCATGTTGACGGTGCACTTTAGGATAGGTTGGTCATTTCATGATGTTATCGAGTTCTTTAGAGTTACCAGGATACTTTCACGTTGAACATATACCTTAAGGGCATTTTAGTATTTCACCTTAAAATCGAGTCCTTGAAGGTCACTAGGATACTTTCATATTAAAGGTGCACTTTACGGGTAGGTTGATCACTTCATGATATCTTGGAGTCCTTAAGAGTACCAAGATACTTTCAAGTCAAAAGTATACCTTAGGGAAATTTTAGTAATTTACCTTAGAATCGAATCCTTTAGGGTCACCAGGATACTTTCATGATGAAGGTATTCTTTTAGCGGATGTGTTGGTCTTTTCAACCAAGCTCAAGTTTTAGGATGAATTTTGTCATATGAAAATTTTCAAAAATTAAGGCAATGTCTTTGAATTAAAGTGATAAGTGAAATTTTGCCCACCATATGAGAGGGTTTTACAAATTATTTTAATAATGAGATATCTTTTTTAAAAAAAATGAAAAAAAATCAAGATTATCTAAATTTTGTGAAAATAAAAACATTTCGTATTCCTTTAGCTCTCTAGTGGGGTGCGAAAGATTTTTTTATTTTAAAAACCTTTTATATTCCTTCGATCCTCTAATAAGGTGCAAAAGAGATAGTGATAAAAATTTTGTGTTTCTCCCATCCTTCGATAGGATATAAAAGATATTTTTATTTTCAAAAACATTTAATATCCAATTTTCTCACATAGAACAATAAATTTGTTTCATAAAATTTTATTTTGATGTATGGGAATTATAATAAAATATCGGATACCAAAATCGAATAAAAATCAAAATTTAAGTTAAGACATAATTAATAAGTACCAATTTTCAAGCATTAATGAAAGGGATCGATCTTTACTCGTGATTGTAATTGACTCCTGAACCCTTTCACATAATCTCTGGTATTATCACAGGCCCCAAAGTTTGTTTTAAGAGTTTCATAACCCTTAAAATGCAAACTCTGATAGTTGACCAATCTCACAGAGCCAAAGTAGATTAGCAGTGACCCTAAAATAAATGGTTGTTTTCTAATAACTATTTAGAGTTAAGTTAAGTGAGCAATTAATCTCGATGACTCAGTCCTTAAACATGAAAAAAAAGAAAATAATAATGATAAATATACATAGGTACGAGGGGTAACTTGATTTTTAAGTCAGGCTGGTTAGAATTTGTATCTCAACCATGTTGTGACAAAGGCCAGTTAGCAAGGTATCAAATTGTATTTTTTAAAAGGGAAAGTTACTAGAGTTTAGTTTAGGGAGTATGTGGACTGTGGCATTGATTTTAATAACATTAGAGGAGGTTACCGATCTAGGTATGGTGTTTAAATCAGATTAGGTAATGTTTATGGACAACATTGGATCTTAAGGATATTAAGCTTAAAAGATCTAATACCATGTAAGGAAGACAAGTTTCTAGTGTTTAAAGTTTTATGAATTTTCATTAACCACCAAAGGCATATATAGTGCACAAAAGATAAGATATTAAGATTAGTTTGTCCCATTTATACAAAAGATAAAAAAAAAAATTCTCTTACCTTATTTGTAAAAAGCTAGTTACAAAATTAACTTTATCTAAGAGATAAAACAAAGATTAACTTAATTTTATCTAAAAGATAAAATAAAGATTACCTTTTACAATAGTTTATCAAGTTAGTTGATTAGCTAAGACCATATCCAAGCATTGGATAAGATAAACCTTAAACAAATCTAATCGATAGCTTCTTATTTGACTTAATATTTTTTTCATTTAAACACTTTAAGAATTTTTATTCTCAAATTGGATACCTATATTATATTTTGTCAAATAATTTTCCCCAAGATGCAAACACCGTTAAAAAGTAATGCTTTGACTTTTTAACCAATAATATTGAGCTATATGTCATTGAAAATGACACATACCAGAATCTACTTGGTTGTTTCTTGCACATCATCATTAACTTAACGTTGTTAGGTGGAAGTACTGAAATGTTTCATGGAAATGTATATACTATAACTACCAAACAAGAAATGAAAATTCATAAAGTACCTAAGTGGAAAAAAAAAGTATAGTTTGGGGGCTATTTTTTTAATTAAGCCTTTCTAAAATAATGCTACGTAAGCATGTTCTTTTTACACGACTTTCAAATTAATACATCAATATTACAATCATTTTATAATAAACTAGTTTTTTAAGCCACATCCATTGCACATAATCTTAGGCATTCAATTTTTTTAATTTATTGAAGTGTGTTTTTACTTAATGTAAATAATGAATCAATTGATAATAATTTAAAAAATAACTTAGCAAACAGTTAAAACCCTTATGACAATTTTTTTATTTTAAAATTTATTGATTTGAAACATGCCAAAATTTGCTAATGCCAAAACAAATCTAATAAATATAAGAAGTTATTGAATTTTTTTAAAGCTATTGAATTTATAATATTTTAAAATTTGCTAGGAGAACGAAACAAAAAATATGTTATGATAGTAAATAAAAAACCAAAACTATTCCCAAAAAAGATGTTAGAAACGGAATTCGAAATGAAAAACAATGGTTAATAAAGTACAACTTCTCGTAGCATACCCCTCAATCGATGGAAGGCAAGCCTGACTTGAATATATCCTCAATGGGATCTTAGGTTTAATATGGTAAAAAAAAAGCATTTCTTGTTTTTATATTAGGGGAAGATCTTGGATGAATCACTCATCTGACCAACCTTGGATGGCCATCATAAAATGGCAAAAAGTTTAGAATGTCGTCAATCATTTAGGCTAGACATGATCAAAGACCTATTGTCTCTTGACTTGTGAAACTCAGAGATTCTATTTTATGGTCTATGTATTCCAAAGCTCATTAGGAGGGTCTTGGAATCACTTATGAATGGGTATGGATTAGTACCCCTAGGTGCTTTAAATCAATACCATTTAGCCATAGGTTATCTCAGTTTCAGTTTTTTTGGTTTTTAAAATTTTCATTATTTGCTATAATCCCTTTTTTTATGTTGCATGAATTTTGAAAAAAATAGATTCAATTTTTGTAAGAAATTTTTTAATACCATTACATAACCTAAAGAAGTGACCAAAAATAAGGTTAAAATATTTTCACATTTCATTTGAAAAAGGTGTTCCATATTGAGTACTAAAAGGATACCGATATGAAATATTACCTCGATAATTTTAAAAATTTTAGTTAAAGATGTGAATGCAAAAATAATCCCAGGAAAGCAAATGTGCTAATAAGACGTAAAAAAATACAATAAACATTATGTAAAAATAATACACAAAACATAGAAAGAAATGACGATTGGGATATATGTCGTAATTGTTATCGATTACCTTTAAATAATCAAATCAAGCTTGAAATGCGTTTGGACTCGTTAGTAATTTAAAGCATGAAAATTGAGGTTTTGGTTGTGACCTGAGATAGAAATTTTGATTTTTGCTAACATTTTGGAAAACTGAGGGTAAAAAAAATCCTTGTAGATGAATGCTTTGTAATGTTTGGAAAAACAAATATTTTTGCATAATTTAATGAGAGGGCATATTTTAAATTAAAATAGGGAAACTAACAAAAGTATTAAACTAATTTTAATTTTTGAAAGTTATTAAACCCTAATTCAAGTTTAATTAGACCTATACGAGACTCAAAATTATATTGAAGTATGAACCAGACTCTTTTCGAGGTATCCCAATGCCTCAAGGAAGTGATTCAAGACAATTAATTAATATTTCCTAATGTTGAAAATAAGGACAACTTCGCATTGTCTGCCTTATGGTATTTGTCTTAAGCTTATTTGAAGGATTAGGTGGCAAACGAGATACCGTTGGAAAGATTCGACGTGTATTAAAATAAAATTATACAAAAATCACAAAAAATCACCTTTGTGAGAAAATAATTTTTAAATTGAACTCAATTTAGCACTAATAGCATGTTCAAGGGAAAGGGTTTAGTAAACTTTGAAAAATTGTCTTAGATTCATTCAGACTCAAAAAGTCACAAAAGATAGATTTCGAAAAGGGAATTTCATATAGTTTTTGAAAAAAAACTTAAAAAATAAAGAAAAATTATCTCATAGGCTGAAATGACTCAAACAGAATGCTAATCACTGATTCTAGGGTTCTAGATAGCAAAAGTTCAAAAAATCCTAACTTTTTTATCTGAGCACATCCAAAGGCAAATGAGATACCATCTAAAAGATAATTCAAAGCCCTATAAAGGAAAATACCAAAAAAAAAAATTTAAAACAACTTTTTAAGGTTCGAAAATAATTTTTCAAGTTAGGATCAAGGTGCTGCCAATGTTAACATAGAGTTGTCCAACACATGTGGTTATCATAGGCTTGTATTATGGTCTTGATCATCCGAATGTCCGTCAGTTAGGGCCCATAGTACTAGAATCATAGATCCATTCCATGTCCCTTGTAATTGGCCAAGTGAATGATCCATTATCCACACTATTTAATCACAACACTATGACTCATCAAATCAAGGCACTTTGTCAAACACTTTACAAACTAGCAAATTTTTAGAGGTTGAAAACAATATTTTTTTTTGCCTAATTAGACCTTAAAGCCAAACATAAATGTTTGATTTTTCCTCAAGATTAAAAAACAATATTGTGGAAAACATTAGATTAACACTTAATCCCATAACTTAGAATAAATGTTGGCCTGACTTGGGAAGGGTTTTGCAAAAATAGATTTCATCACACCAACAATGCACATCAAGGACTATTCAAGCAATCATTCCATAAATTAAAAATTATGTGTTAAGCATTCAACATGAATGGCAGAAAGCAAAACATCATTAAAACACTTTCGACAAAAGAAACATGTTCAAAATTGAACCAAAGCATGAAGAACATCAAGAAATGCATCATGAGCAAGTACTAGCATGGATTAGGCATAGAGATGAAATAAAATGCCATTAGGCTAAAAAATCAGAAGCTATTTAAAATAATAAGAAAATGGCATGTAGTTTCCAATAACAAGGTTATGGATTCATGAATAAGCTTAGTACAATGGCATGAACATGTTTTAAAATGCAAGGAAATGAGGAAAATGGGATAAAAATATACCAATAGAGCTTAAAAACCTTATTGCTTATATAAAACTCCAAGCCTTCTCTTTTCTTTTTTCAAGCTTTTTTTTTATGGTTCCTTTTAGGTTTTTTTTTTCTTTGTTTCAATTCACTTACTTTTCCTTTACACGCTATGGATTAACAAGAGAGAAGAGCCAAGAAAAGTTTTGTAAATGGTGGCATGCATGAAGGGAGTTTGGTGAGGAAGATGGAGTTTTTGAAGGTTGCTATAGGGGTAGTTGATGTCTTCTTCTTGGCTGAGCATGAAACTTTAGGTTATAAAATGAGTGATACATAGCTAACAAAAACATAACAAATAGGTGCATTCTTGATATTTCTACATGTGCCCAAGGACAAATCAAAGTACCATGCTCAAGATTCTTTATTCCCATTAGCTATAATAGCTAAGGTAGTGGAGCAAATTACTTTATGCATTTTAAATATGGAGAAAAACTAATTTCAACCTTGAACAAACCACATTTTGTCATTAAAATGTCCTATTGCCTAGATATTTAGGGTTTAAAAAATCAATTAAACCTAATTTTAAACCTAAAAGGTAAGGTCTGATATGGATTTGAGCGATTTATGGAGCCAAAAATGTGGCCATACTCATATTTTGAATCAATAATGCAATTGGAAAAAAATGTTGTGATTCGGGCAAAATGCCTAGATGAATCGATAGACATGGGAAATTTATTGATACATTAGGCAATTTTTGCCTAAATATATCGATACATTTACTATGTATCGATACTTCTTAGTCCAAAATCCTTATTTTGCTGCTGCTAAGCCCTACATCGACACATTGGGCAAATGTATCAATACATCAAGTGTATGTAACAATACATCACCGTTTGGTATTGGTACAACCCAGGGTTTAACAAATTTGTTGACATGGTAGCCATGCATCTATATATTAAGGCCGTGTATCGACACAACCAATTAAAATTATAGATTTTGCTTACCTTTGGATCCTAAGCACCCTAAGTCGACTCGAAATAATGAGATATAGATTCGTACTTGCTTGCTTGGTCTTAATGATGGCCTATGATTCTTGAATGGACGCTCGGACAAAATTAGGTGTCTTCATTACTCAATATTTGTTGTTTTGTGAAAATAATAGCTAAAGTATGTATTTTATAGTGAGAAATCTTAATATTGGTTGGCATATAGCTACATTAATACTTAAGTGAGAATTACTTGAAAAATGTTATTACCCTTTGCTCATTGACTAGTTCGTAGATTTTCTAGTTAGCATAAAAGTGTAATTCAACATGAATTTGAGGAGTTTGTATTAACTATATTTATATTCATAAAAAACTTACATAAACACATATTAAACAAATAAATAAAAAAAACCACATTAGTATTACCGAAGAATTTCAAAAGCTTCTTCGTACATTTCAACTTGATCATATAGGTAGTTATTTCTTTTTTTTTTTTGGGTAAGTGAAATCTTATTGTTTGAGAGAAACATTTTTTACCTTTTTTATAATTTTATCCTTAATCTTTTTTAGTTCATTTTATTTTTTATTTTTATACTAAATACAAAAAATAATATTTTTTTATTTGAACCAGTCGGCCAAATTATTATCGCCTTGGTTTCATCCGTTTTACGATTTATGGATGCAAAACTAATAGATGTAGACTTTTAATTTATCGTCAAATTAAAGGATACATAAATCATTGTATGTATCAAGTGGAATGTGGATGTCCTAAAGCTTAAAATTTAGAATTTCATTTTCAATATCTCATAGTTGATTTTTTTCTTTTTAAGGAATATGAGGTTTTGCAACTATTTGTTTAATGCAAAACCGATAAGTGTACGCTTTAAAGGGAAAAAGAAAAAGTACGGATCATCATGGTCCAATTTCCTAATTCATTTAAGCCCAAACTTTTTGTGTTTAATCTAAATGCCAGAAAGGTCCCACAACTGCGATTGAAAACGGCCATCGTTCTCACATCAATTGCCGATAGCCGCCAAAGCCCATTAGGCACTTGCACTCTGGGCCCCAAGGTAGCTGAGACTGCAGACTATGGACGTGAATCAGAAATGAACACGTGTTGGTGATATCGCCGTTCATTGCTAACCGAAACCACTACAATTAATCTCTATGTGTGGGGCCCCGCCCCACTTGGCCACGTCAGTCCCTCAGGGGTCCCACAGATCACCATCCCCGTTAGATTCTTATCCTCTCCAGTTTATCACCCTGGAAAATGACAGGTGGACACATTGAAAGTGGACCCGGGCCCCACATATTCCCATCCCTCCCTCTGACTCTGGGTTATTCGTCTGAATGAGCTTTCTTTCTTTCTATTGGCACCAACCGGGCTTTGGCTGCCATGTTGCCTTGCTTGTCGTATCATTCTTTACCATCTAATTGGCCTTGTTTCGGGTCCCTGCTGCTCCGGCAAGGTGTTCGGTCTCATTCTGCTGCGAAACTGTTCAACTTTCTCGAGTTGGGAGTGGGGACTGGGAGGACACATGGGATGGGCTTTTTTTTCCTTCCCCTTGCTGTGACCAGGACCGCACACGTGGATGATTACCGCCAGCCCTAGGGGCTTTTAATGAATTGCACCAGAGTGTTTCTCACCTCCGCTTACGATTTTAAAATTTTTTAAGTATAATTTTAATTATATTAAATAATAGTTATTTATCTATTTTTTGATATTTTAATATTTTAATATATTAAAATAATTATATTTTTATAAAAATTATATATTTTAAATTATATATTCTTTAGAAATAAATTTTTTTTACTTATTCAATTTTAAATAAAAAATTTGAAATTAAACTTTTTTTCTAAAAAAATAGAGTGACAAATTCATTAAAAATAAATTTTAAATTGACTTTTTACACAATTTTATTTCGCTTTCTTTAATATTGGAAGCTCAAATTGTCCAATAATTCTTGCTTATCTCTTTGTTTTCTCTTCTCAAATAGAAAAATAAAAAAATAATTACAAAATCCTTTTTCCACATGAATTTTTTTATTTACTCATTGACAATTATTTATTTAAATGATAATATTTAATAAATATTTTTGATTCATTGATTTTTGTAATGTTATAAAATTGGTTTCCCAACCTATAACACAACATTTTCGAAGAAAAAAGTTAATTATTTATTATAATGGTAGTAAATAACAAATACTTTTGGTTTATTGATACATTTTGTAATTTTTTAAAAAATAATTTTTGGAAGTAAAAAATTAACCTAACAATATTGGAGATGATTCGAACATGTCACGAAAAAAATAATTAATATATAATACAAAATATAATTTAAAAATAATATGAATATAATAAAAATAAATATATTAAAATTTATATAATATAAATTATTATTTATATAAATATATAATATATTAATTACGATAATAATATGAAAAAAATATAAAAGTAATATGAATAGATAAAGTATCGAGCATTAAAATTTTTTTCTTTTCTTAAATAGTTATTGGTTATAATGATTATAAATTTAAATAATTTTAATTTATAACTCATTTATAATTATCTTAAAACATAAAAAAAAGGGAAAAAAAAAAGAAAAAGAAAAGTTGCTGCTCTTTCTTCCCATGAACAGTATCCTCATGTGATACTCTTAATCTATACTTACAGATAGGATTGTGGCGGTCGGCGAGGAAGTATTGTGAAGCAGGTACTTGTTTACGGTTGCCATTATTAATTCGTAACAGCTTAGTCAAATTTCACCCACTCTTCCCCTCCTCCTCTCTCCAAAATTAATAATCTTTCTTACTAGACTAAAATTCATTTGTAGTCTTTCGCTGATCAATACATCAAAAACTAATTATTTAACACCCACGACTTACTTAAAAACTTTCATTATCCATTTTTTTAATCAACTATTAAAATGTTAACAGTAAATATCACCTGTCAATTCAGCGCAATTTCATGTATATAAAGACAGCACTTATCAAAATGAAAGGAAAAATAGGACCCCAAAAGTCAATTGCATTAATTGTTTTTAACTATTTTTTGTACAGTATTAATTCCATAATAATAATATTACTAATTTTAATATTCTTTTATAATTAAAATTTATTTTTGATTTACATAAAATAAAGGATTTTTAAATATTACAACGTATAAAATGATGAACAATAAACCCAAATAACAAGTCGAATTCATCATTTCTGTTAACTAAAAAACATAAACCATGTTATTTTGTTAAGTAACGTATTCTACCTCTAAAAAAATGACAATAATAGATGGCATAAAAGGTGAAACTTGTTCTATATTACAATAAATTGACTCATTAAGTTTAGTGTCATTGAATCAAATGACATAAAATTAATAAAATGACAAATATTCAAATTAAATTATCATAAATTTATAAAATAAAAGTTAAAAATATCATTAGTATAGAATTTAAATATTTTTAATTAATTTTATATTTTAAATATTTATCCACAAAAACTATCCACTAAATCTAAGTAATTATTTTTTCTCTATCACCAGTAGAGTGAGCGTGTCAAAATCTAATTTGTAAAATATTATTTTTTAAAAAAATAAAAAATAAAAAATAAAAATGAAGTTAATATTGAATTTAAGGAAATTTTTTTAAAAAGTAAATATAATTTTTAAAAGGTCTTAACTCGAAAAATTAAATTTTAATAAAAGATATCGGCTATCATTGAATTTCCTCTTCTCACTAACATTTAGGTTTTGCCACTGTTTTTTTTCCTTGTTATTTCCCAGGATCAGGCCTTCCAAGGTTTTTTTTTCTTTTGCACCTTTTAAAGGATACTAATTTACAAAGAGTAATACCATTTTGTTCAGCTTTCTATTATTCGATTATTCATAAATAATATAAATAAAATAAGCTTTTTAACTGTCTGCTTAGTTTTATAAATAATTAGATAATCATTTGTCAAATATTTTAACAAATTGCAGAAGTGTTGAATCAATGTTGCATCCCTATAACACTTTCTCCAATGAACTTTTCTTTCTATGAGAAAATTTTGGCCTACTTGATCAGTCTTTAATTCCATATATTGACTTTGGAGATTACGAACCAAACAAATGAACAAAAATATATACATATTTGACTAATTAACCTTCAAGGACAATGCATATGGATAATGATGCAAACCATTGACCGTATAGTTTTATTCAGCTCTCGAGTAGAGCAAGCAACTTAAGGTTTGGTTGGTTGGGTAGATAAAAAATTGGAAAGAAAGAAAAACGTAGAGAATATATATGTTTGGTAGGAAAGGTGAAATATGAAGAAAAAAATTCTTTTTTTATTTTTTGTTTGGTATAATTCAAAAAAAAAAAGAGAGAAAATAAAAAAATTTATTGTTCTACCATTGTACCAATAAGGTAAGGTGAAAAATAAATTTAAAAAAATAATAGATAATTTTATAAATATATATATTTAACTTACATCATTCTATTTTTTTTATCTTTTTTTTTTTTTCAATTTAGACTCATTTGCTTTTATTAATAAGTGATTATTTGGGTTTAACCAAATTAGCCAACCGATATTGAATACAATTCGATTAATTGGTTAACTAAAACATTGTTTTTGGTTTTAGGCTTTTGGTTGTCAATTAATTCAGTTAAAATAATCAAGTTATCTAAAATATATAAAAATATGATATTTTTAACCATTATTTATTTTTTTAAATGATTTCATATTTTAAAATTTTTTAATTTATTATTAATTTATTTTTTATTAGATATTTGATCGTATCCCAACTTAGTTGTTTTGCTTATTATAAAATTTTAATAGCTTGTTATTTTTGTTGAGTTTATCATGCAATAAGTTCATAAATTTGAAAGAGCTTATCAGATAACATAATCTAACATTCTATAAGTTTTAATTTATTATATAATCTTAAATTTAAATTAAATTTTTTATTTATTATCGGTTGATATTAATAAATTAAAATTTTATTTATTATCAATCAATTTTAAATTTAATGCTTGATCATAAAATATGTATGCATCTTCACACCACAAGCACACAAATTTAGACCGAGTAGAATTCTAGGGCCAATAATAATAATAACAATAATGATAATAAATATTATTAATGTTTAATTATTATAATAATACTCAATCAATGATGACAGCAGAAACTAGTTGAAATGTCACCTCCATTTCTTTTTTTTTTGGTTTTCCTCTTATTTTACCATTTGATGATGAAAGGTTGCGGCTTGACTCCCACCGTGGATCAATTTTTGAGCAATCGTTCGTGAAATTGCAAGCGAGGTCTTTCCCCTTTTATCTCACAGCTAAACGTCATTATAAAGACCTTCAAAAATTAAGAAAATGTATCCCACACTTTTCTTTTTCTTGTGTGTGTGTGTGTGTGGATAATTAATGCGCCTCATACCATCACACGTACTATTATCAACCCATTTCGATATACAAATAAACTGTCCCCTCGATCCTTTACGTTGAAGGTATGAATTCGTTTATTAATTTTTTTACCTACTACTTTAATAGTCCCTAGGACTTTTTTTTTCTTAAATTCATTTTTAAATGTTTTGAAAATATAGCCTTCTGTTTTTGAACATTCAAAACTCTTTTCTTTTTCTTATTTCAAAATTATATTTCATGGCTTTTTACGTCACAAGATACCATCGTTTTTAATAATAATTAAAAAAAAAAAA
>JBBYHO010451494.1:0-25063 GCA_038382025.1 Adansonia gregorii
TGCCATATCCATGCATCTTGTTATCCTTAATCCATGTATGAATCATTAGCCTAACATATTTCAAGCATATTTATACACCATCTTGCATCTTGTTATGAATCATTGTCATTTTCAGCTTCCATAATATTTTCTTGTCAAAATGTATAACATTTCCTTTGTTTAGACCATTGGTAAAGTTAGCATCCCTATTCATGTTATGTGTCATCCCTTTGTATGTTTGTTGTCTTCCCCTTGTCAAAATACATGTTTGATGGCTGTCAAAAACTGATTTTCAAAACCCCCCAAGCCAAGCATGTTAACCTCAACCAATGACGATTAGCATGGACTTAGCATTTTCCTTAAAGTTAGTAAAACACCTTAGGGAAAATTAAGTTTTCCAGATCTGGAATCTTGGTTAAATTAGCTCAAATC
Organism: Adansonia gregorii; assembly: GCA_038382025.1. Classification (NCBI taxonomy): domain Eukaryota; kingdom Viridiplantae; phylum Streptophyta; class Magnoliopsida; order Malvales; family Malvaceae; genus Adansonia; species Adansonia gregorii. The sequence goes on from JBBYHO010451494.1 coordinate 412, forward strand.
TTTTGATTTTACAACAAAAATGGCCTTACAATTATTCCCTAAATGTTTGTGCCTTGTTTGAGTCTAAATCGTAAGTGGTATGATCAACTAGCTGTTTCATCTCCCCAAACTACTATAGGGCTATGCAAATAAGTTTGTGATGCTCATGCCACTCTTTCCCTTCATTCATAGACATTCGAACGTTAATGACTAGAGTTTGGACCCGTAGACATCAAGAAATAAGAGATATCCCTTGCTTTATTTTATCCCCTACTGGCAGCACAACTGTTGCAAATTGAAAAATTAATTTAAAATCCTAAATGATTTTTCATGAATTTCTTGTAATTTCTCTCAAAGCATATTGAATTATCTTTAAAACGATGTCTTATTCACCCCCGGATCATTCTGGATGAGAGAGTTATGATTTTTCAAATCTAAATTGTCCAAAACCTCTAAAATCCCAACATGTCTTCTGGTTGGGCCGTTCAGAGCCACTAAATGATTTTTCCAAAATTTTCAAACATTTTTCCTACAAAATTCATGAAATTCCCTTTTCAAAAAAGTATCATTTGTAATTTTCCAATACCAAATGAGTCCAGAATGATTTTTCAAATTTTGACACACCTTGATTCTTGTATGCTCTTCTTGTAGCAAAATTGATCCAAATTTGAAAATTTATTCCCTGGAAAGTGACTTTTTAGGATATTGGGAATATTTTTAGATTGTCCCTTGTTAAGTTAGCTTTCAGGCAGTATCTTGTCTACCCTCTAAATCCTTCGAACCAATTTAGAATAAATTCGGGAAGCAAGATAGTACAATGTTGTCCCTTATTTTCGGTTATGGTCAAATTTAAGTTGTTTTCCCGAATGTCGTCTCGAGACATTCAAATGTCTCCGCATCAACCCATTCAGACTCGAGAACATGCTTTGACCTCCCATAGGCTCGTATCAAGGCACAAACACATTTTACATCTTTACCATCCTCATTCACAATAATTTCTTTTGCTAAAAGTTGTCGAAACGCTTCCACATTTCCTAAATCACAAAGTTTTGTCAACTTAAGTTTTCTAACTTGACTTCTCTAAAGAGTATCAGACGTGTCACTTTTGGGGATACTCTAACCTCGACCTTTCAAGGGGATACTCCAACCCCGGTTTTCAAAATTATCAAGATTGAAAGATCTTCCTTTGTCAAAATAATTTGTCATCCACGACGATACTCCAACCCCAACCTTCTGAGGGGATACTCCAACCTCGCTTTTCAAAATTGTCAAGATTTAAAAATCTCCCTTTGTCAAAATTATTTGTCATCCATGGGGATATTCTAGCGCTACCTTTTTGAGAGGATACTCGAACCTTGTCTTTCAATTACAATTAAATTTTTTTTCTTTTCCTAGACTCCATGAATATGTCAAACAAACCTTTTTTAATCAATGAACCCAAATACATCTCGAAAATTATTGATTCGGTTATTCCCAGATAATTGATGCCAATTGCGAGATAAATTTTGATAGTTCACCCATTTTCTTTATCACTGCATTGAATGATCCATGTTATATTACTTCATTTATTGCCTTACTAACATCATTTATTTGTGATGATTATATGCATTCATGTTTTCAAAACATTTCAAATAAAATTAAAGGTACTGTTTTGCATGGGTATCTCTCTAATGCCCAAAGTGAAACATTTCATTTTTAAAGTAAAATCCAAAGGTCATTTTATTGAAAATATCTATATTTCCCATCTCCCTGGGGCGTATATCAGATTGAATCTTTTTCTTCAAAACCTGGATTTGTATTTCTATAAGATTCATGCATTAAAAGAGGGTTATATCGAAATAATGATAAGTTAAGATCGAAAGAATTGAAGCTGGGATAAGACATAGCTAGTAAGGTATCGATTTCGGGTGTCACAAAGAGGTTCGTAACTCATCGTGCGTAACCAACTCCGGGACCCAAACAACGAATCTTTGTATTACGTAGACCACGGGATCGATGTTTTGAGTTTCGTAACTCAAAACATAGGTTTCAATAGGCATCTAGTCATGCCTAGCTCGAAATGATCGGTGGTGACTCCAAGTGATGGCCATATCGTGATGGTCATCCAAGACCAATAAGATGAGTGATTCATCTTATGGTCCCTTTCACTATATTAGGAGTCGAGAATCCGCACATTCTCCTTATTATCACATCATGAAAGAAAAGTTTTGGTCAAGAAGACATTTTCAAGTCGTGCACACCCATAGATCCGCAAGGATCCATCCCTGGGCCCGTTGCGACAGCTTGGCGACTCCACTGGGGATTGTATAACGAGTTAGGGCAATAACTAGCTAGGTCTTGTTAGGTTCTCGGCTCCTTCTATCTTTGGTCATTATTTGACTATGACCCATTTTTTTCGCTTTATCAATTAATCTTTTATTTGACATGATTGTCAAGATTGTCTTATTTTTGAATAATCATTAGTTTAATAAAAATGGTAATACATAAGTAAACAAAAAGGTTTGATCGTTTCCCCATCACACACCGCGCACTTGCATGTGCATAAGTATCCCACCAGACTCTATGGCATGGTTATAACCCAATCATTATGAGAAAGTGAGCTATCTGCCTTCATGAGTAATCCTTTGCATAGGCATGGCAATAACTTTCCGGATGTAAATTACCTGTCTCTCATGAGTAACCCTCTGCATTTGCATAGGGAAATACATCCAACGGATCGAACCCGTTCTACCAAACCCACGATGAGTCTAGGATTGAGGTCCCTTGACTGTCCTTACCGAACAGAAGAGCAAATCGGATACTTATTTGGGCATCAACTTAAACCTTATATAGTGAGCCCTATGAGCTAAACCATGTCAAACCATATCAGAATGCTAGTAGAATACCTAGAGAATAGGGTCAGTCGGAGAAATATTCCTAACCTTTACTCTTAATTACCATAATTATGCAAGTGATAATAAGTATAAAATTGTCACCCGCATCTGTATTTTTATCATTTGTCAAGACATGCCATCGTGCTGCTCGAACGACAGCTAACCTTTGTATAAATAAGTGACAGTAAACAAAAACCATCGTTCACAATGTCTTATACTGTAAGCCGTTATGTTGTCCGAGTCGTGGCTTAACTCGCATTCGCACTAGTGGTGATGAACGAATATTGCTATTGGTCATTTATTTTTCCATCAAAAATAAGATATTGCATCACCTCATGCAAAGCATATTGCATCCTAGTATGTTCAAATGTTGCCCGTTTCTTGTCTCAGCACCTTGGCTGAGACATGTTATGAATTTTTTTTGTTCTAATGTTCTTAAATACTTTATTTCCTTACATTTGTCTCCTATAGGTTCCACTAACTTATTTTCCCTTTATTTATGTTTTGGTGCATGCATCATTTCATCATAACCATCATGGCTGTCATCATTTTGGGATAATTGTTTTGGTTTGGTGTTCAACAAGGGGCATCATTTATGGAGCAACAGCTTATCTCAACTATTAAGTCTTTTGAAAATGTCAAAACATTGTCAGAAGGTCACCAACGTCAGGACGAGGACATCGTAAAGCCTAACTACGTCTCAGAAATGCATGAAGAGGTCAAGATCAGTTTTCGTAGAATGATTGTTGGGAACTTAAGCACATTTGGGACAATTGGGACAACAACACGAAGGAAGCCTTCAGTAAAAAGGAAGGGGATATAGCTCTCTTACTTCGAGTTTAGTTAGATGATGGCTTGTTGCGAGCAGCGACATTGTTTTGAAATCTGGCCTATCGATGTTTCACCTTCAACTAACAAGATTTAGTCCTTACCATTAATGAGCACACAGCTCTGCTCAACATAAAAAGGGCCAAGTCAGACCGGATTTACTACAAAGCACTAAAGCCTTCTCCATTCAAGAAAAGGTTAAGGCAAATTCTTGGAGCCACAAAAGCATGGGTTGATAGTCATATCAAAGTAAAAGGGAGCAGCGAATGCATCTCTAGGGCCAACTAAAAAGAGGTAATGGTAAATTTTTCTGATAAAAAAAAAGCTCAAGATGTCTAGGCTCTGGCAATTTACGTGCTCGTTTTATTCTCGAAGACTTTGGGTTATATGGAGGCGACAGTCACAGATTTCTTTTCTCGCTTATGTTGCAACATCAACCCTGCTTCTGCCATTATCACTGAAACCATCTGCGCCCTCAGCTTTTGTAATAAAATGGGAACAGGAAGGTTTATCGAGTGTGCCCAATTGCTCCAGATATAGCTCGTAGGTCATCTCTATGTTAGGAAAGGGAGAGTCAGCTAAAATTTCTGCTTCAAAATCATTCTTTCTACAGCATTAAAGGAAGAATGTCATCAAGATAAGATAGAAAAGCATTGGGTTGAGGAATTACAAAAGGTCAAGGAGGAAGAAATCACGTGGAGAGCCCCATGGGTGTTCTCTCAGTCGATTGTGTGCAGATGTGGAGACTACACTTATGCACCACTCTTGGGATTATAGGGAAATACCAGTTACACTACTCTATTGGTATTGCGTCAGTTTCAATGCCAACAATTCATCCCGTTTTTTAAAGACTTGAGACATTGGGATTTTGACTATGGAGAGCACAATTATAAAGAGAAAGTCTAGTTAGCTTTCCAAGCTTGGAAGAAGATCCATTGTATGGAAAGATACTGGAGAAGAAGCGCCACCATGCCTGGATACAAAGAATGGAGACTCCGCCTTATCAACAATCCATTGCCACCACCCAACTCTGGGATACTGCAAGTCCCAATAGAAGAACTGCCTTCTGAGATCGAGCTACTTAGGAGAGAGTTCGAGTAAGAAAAGGTATCCTTTGCTACAGAAATCTCCTGACTTAGAGAGAAAAAGGTCCAGCTAGAAATGGATATCTATCTTAGAAGCGGTGAAATGGATTGAGTCGTTAAAGAAAGGGATCGCTTTAAAGATGACCTTGAGAACCTAACCAAGGACTATGTGACATTCCAAAAAACTAACAAGTTCTGACGCATTGGCAAGACATCAGTCGAATGTGAAGCGAAAGTTGCCACTCTCAATCGCGAGCTAAATCAGCAAAAAGAGGAAGTCAGAATTAGCAAAGAAAAGTTCACGAAGGCACATGCTCTTGCTTCCACCTACCAACAAAGGAATCAAAGACTCGAGGCGCAAATGCGAGATATAAGAGCCACCAAGGTTGAAAATGAAGCCCTCATTCATAGAATCCAGGAGTTAGAACAGTCTCTTCAAGATCATCGAGGTTATATCAATGAACTAACAAGGGCTTCCGAGCGATGCGAACTAGATTTGCAAGTGACAATCACCAAGCACATCTGAACTGCCAAGAACAACATCATCACCTCACTGAGCAAGTTCAAATGGCTCAACGAGAGGCGTATGACATGATTGAAGCAGCTCAATCCATAAGGCGAGACATCATACCTGTTAGAGATCGTGGGCAACAACTTTTGGGTTTTCTTGATCGTGTGGTTGCACAATATAATGATGCTAGATACTTTCAGACGTAATCACGTCATAAAAGAAAAAAAAACCCTTTTGACTCTATGAATGATGTTATTGACGAAGCTGTTCCAAGAATCAATTGTCTTCAATGCATATGCACATTTAATTTCACCATTGTTCATTGCACTTGTATCAATCATTCATTATCTTAACTCATCATTACATCATAAATGCTCATCAATAAACACATTTTAAAAAAAAAAAGGTCTAATACAGGAATTGAGCCATAAAAGTGCAAGGGATTCCAAGATCAATCAGGAACATGGAACCTTCCATCACGCACCGCTATAACACACAACGCCATAAGCAAACCATGGAGAGTGATCATGAAGCTCGTATAGAGCGACTAGAGCTAATGGCTAAGAAATCACAAAACCAGATGCTTCGTCAGCAATACAAAATGCAAAATCAAATTGCAAAACTTATGAAACTAATGACCACCTCTATAAAAGAAAAAAGGCAAGCGATTACTGCTGAAATAAGGAATGATCCTCCCAACACTGAAAGTCCCCTTGCCAATAATCTAGAACCTGCCTAAGGGAAAATTAGACAAGATCAACGGTCGCTCCTACGCCTGCTGCTTAGGCTCCACTAGTCATCTACCTTAATCCCATTGCCGCAGGTCAATTCATTCCTGGCACTCAAGGGGTGATGCGAGAGTCTCATTGGTAGATCGATAACCCTCGACCATGAGGAACCAGAGAAAACAAAAGGTCAAAAGTCCACCATGACTGTGAAAGAAGTAAATAAATTTTAGCTAGTTGAAAAACGACTCCAAGCTATTGAGGGGAGTGACAAGTTCGGAGCTCTTGATGCACAATTGCTGTCTTTGGTGTCCAACCTTATCATTTCCCTAAAGTTCAAAGTCCCAGAGTTTAAAAAGTTTAATAGAACCACCGACCCTTTTGTTCATGTTCAAATGCACCTGCGAAAGATGGCCAGGTATGAGAAAGATGAAAAGCACCTCATCAATTGCTTCTAGCATAGCCTCACTAGGGCAGCAGCTCGGTGGTATATCGAGCTAGACAATGTCAAAATCCAATCATGGGCTGACTTGGCTAAGGCCTTCCTAAATCAATACCAATACGTGTCGGATCGAGCGCCAGATCGACTTTCTCTGATGAATTTCGAAAAGAGATCCACTGAAAGTTTCAGACAACACGTCCAAATATGGAGGGAAGAAGTAGCCCTAGTTTAGCCTCCCGTTACAAAAAAAAGAGATTACGGTCACTTTCATTCACACCTTACGTGCTCTTTATTACGAGAAGCTCGTAGGGAATACCACCAAGAAATTTACAGACCTAGTCCTCTCTGGAGAAATGATTGACGCAGCCATTAAGAGTGGTAGAATTTCAGCTTGAGAAACGTCTAGATCAAGCAAAAAGCCTACTGCCAGCAAAAAGAAAGAAGAAGAAGCCAATGCCATAAGTTATGCTAGCTTATCTCAGCCGAAATGGCGTTAAATACTCGACCCTCACTACCCAAACACGCTGTATTCTCGCCCTATCACCATACCCCTTAAGTCGATTAATGCTATAACCTACAGCCCATCCTTTGCAATCCTATCCAACCCCCCACAAAGCTACCCTCCATAAGTTCACCAAAGTACTAATCGAACAACCAATAATGCACTTGGTAATCGAGGTGCAAATCAATAGACAACATTTTGGTCCTATCCCTATGACCTATAAAGAGCTCTACCAGACCTTGCTCCTAAATCATTTAGTGGCCCCAATTTATGTCCCAGAAAAGAAGCCACCATACCCGCAATGGTACAACCCTAATGCCCACTGTGAATATCATATTGGGGCAACAAGGCATGACATTGAGAACTGCATATCTTTCGTACAAAATGTGCAAAATCTAATTAACTCAAAAGTCTTGCAGTTTGGGACGAACCAGGGACTAGCCAATCTTTTACCAAACCATACTAAGCCAGCTGCAAACATGATCGACATTGAGAACAAATATGAAATAAAGACAAGCATAGAGGATGTAAGGCTGCCAATGTTCTTGGTCTGGCAAGCATTGATTCAAGTCGGGTTGCTCAACACAATAGAAAAATTAGAAGGCAATCCCGATAACTTCTGTGACTTCCACATAGCTGTAGGTCATACCCTACAAACATGCAAGGAGTTTAGGTCCATGGTTCAAATAATGACAAATGAAGGCCAGATAGAATTCTATCATAAGATCACACCTGTTACTAAACCTATCAGTATGATAGGAGATGAAACCATGCAGCCACCTTACGGGACAAACTGACCCCTTATTCTTTATGGCAAGTCAAGTCCCAAGGTCAGTTCTTCGACACCTACACCAAAGTTAGCTGTGGAAGTACCTAAACCATTCCAGTATAAGAGCAACAAAAGCTGTCCCATGGAAATATGAGAATCAGGCAATGATGATCGGAGAACTAACTCCTCAACTGCTACAATGGAACTGTTAGGAGTTAGTCACCTAACTTGTAGCGGTAGGTGTTAGACTCCCCCAGCTTAAGAAAAACAAAAGGTTGATGCATGTCCAAGCACCAGTACCACTCAGGCCCAAGCAAAGAATTTCAAGCCCGAGGAAGTCAAGAAAAAAGTAAGTGAAAGAGAAGCCACGGAGTTTCTCAAGTTCATCAAGCACAGTAAATACTGCATTGTAGACATGTAAAGCAAACAACCCGCAAAGATTTATGTGCTATCTCTGCTTCTTAATTCAGAGGTTCACCGAGATGCATTATTGAAGGTGCTAAATGAAGCATATATGCCCTCGGAAGTCCCCATGGACAAGTTGGATCGACTATTGAACAACATCATGATCAATAATTATATCTCCTTCACTAATGATGAGATCCTACCCGGAGGCAAAGGAAGTTATAAAGCTCTGCATATCACTACCCATTGCAAGGGATGCATTTTGCCTAAAGTACTCATAGACAATGGGTCAACCCTTAATGTTATGCCTATGACTACATTGAGCAAAGTCCCTGTTGATCAGTCCAACATCAAGAGTAGCCAAACCATAGTTCGAGCTTTTGATGGTACATGTCGTGGAGTAATAGGAAATATCACAATCCAGCTTCAGATAGGCCCATGTATATATGAAGTTAACTTCCAAGTTATGGATATTAATCCTTCTTACAACTGCCTATTAGGAAGTACCAAATTCATCCTGAGGATATCTACATAGAGCCTAATAAGGATGTACCAAATTCATCCTTCCAATCTTTCGAGTTCGTTAATGCAATATTTGTGGGAGAAGGATTGCCAATAGTTAAACCCCACCTGTCAAAGAGTACTCATTCAGGTTTAAAAATGATCATTGGCAAAGGTTCTCGTGCTGGAAAAGGGCTTGGCATGAATATGCAAGGGATGGCTCAAGCCCTACAAGTTACCATTCAAGCCAACAAAAGAGGCTTAGGATTCAAGGCCAATGCAAACTTAAGAAAGCAGCAAGAAAAGAAGATCTGCAACCAGGAGATGGCTTGATCATTAGGTCGAGAGGAGGAATCGAAGCTAACAATGTTCCTGTCTCTCTATGAGATATTTCATTCGAGAGGACGAATCGATCCAAGCCAACCAGAAGAGCAAAAGGCTAAAGATGTCTTGGTCATCCTAAATAGAGCACTTAACAACCTCCATCTCCAATATACCAAGCCATAAAATTCATGTCTTTCCACTAAAACCTAATTTTGATGACAGCGTCATGACGAAAGCGCCTGCACTTTTCCTGTCCCTTTCATGTAACGTCAAGAAATGAAAACCTACCTGTCCTCACCCAAGGGCAGATTGGTGTCCTATGTAAGAGGCATTTTTTATCAAACATATCAATGAAATACTTTTGCATATAGCATTCCAAATTGTGTATCACTTTTTAACCTTTTTGTCTCCATTACTCTTTTGCCTTCATTTTTATCCAAACCCCTTAGTTATCGAAAGTACCCAATCGTTGCTTAGAAACTTATCTTCGCTGTTTTGTTAGTGAGTAACTACGCACATGGACTCATAACCTTCATTAGGCAAAATGGTGGTATAACACCTCACATCACTTTCCCATTGGCATGACTCCTTTTGAAGCTATATATGGCATTCCACCACCCACCATTACCTCGTACCTTCAAGGGAACACTAAGATAGCTCAGCTAGATGATAGTCTAACTGAAAGACAGAACATACTCACTCGATTGAAAGTTAATCCTGTGAGAGCACAAAATAGAATGAAGATGCAAGCTGATCATCACCGTGTTGAGCAAATTTTCGATGAAGGGGATTGGGTATTTGTGAAGCTTCAACCTTATCGCCAAAATCTGTTGTCTATAGAGCTAGCCAAAAGCTTGTTAAGAAATATTTTGGTTCTTTTTAAATCACCTATCACATAAGACTTATGAAATATGAGCTTGATCTACCTGCTACAGCCAAAATCCACCCCGTGTTTCATGTTTCTCTTCTCAAGCTTTGCAAGGGACAACCTACCTCTTTTTCTTGTCCATTACCTGATCTTGCCATTAATGACCAACCTGTTCTTGAGCCTGAGAAAATCCTTAAGACAAGGAAGATTCCAAATAATGGAACTATTCTTACTCAATTCTCATTCAATGGTAGAACTTACCAGTAGAAGAAGCAACTTGGGAATAGGAGCAAGACTTAATAGTCAGCTACCCAAACTTCAACCTTGAGGATAAGGTTGTTGAAAAAAGAGAGAAATGATGCAAAAATTTCAACTCAAATGACGACACCAAAATAGTGTCAAGATATGGCTACATCAACAAATCTTAAGCGCCTCCAGGTTGGACTAAAGGTTTTGAAATGAGTTGAAAATCCAAAGAAAAATCTTTTGACTTTGTTAAAAAAAAAAAGCAACTACGTCTAGGAATTATGAAAGAATATTTTCAATTGTAAAAATGGTAACAATATCAAAAAAATATTGTATTAATGAATTTTAGTTACTATACATGCTTGTCTTCTTCCTTTCTTCCTTATCTTCTTTTTCTTCTTCCACCTTAACTCCTCTATTTGTTTTTTTTTTCAAATTGTCCCTACCTCTATCACCATCATTCTGATTCTGATTTCTTTTTTTGTTTCATTCATTGCCTTACCTACAAAGAACATAAAAAATGAAAAAAAAAAGTAAAAAAAATGCTTTTCTTCATGTTTATGCATTATTTCGTACTTTAATTTTAGTAGATGAAATTATAGGATTTTGATGAATCAAAAGCCTCAGCTAATTATTTTAATATTGTCGGCTTAGATTGTAGAAACCTTTTTTTTTATATATGAATTTTGTTAATGTTTCATGCTTTAATTTTGGTTTCTTGATTTCTAATCTATATAGGAACTCAACATCTCCTAAATGAACCAGGTAAGTACTTTGCTTTTTTTCCACTTGTTTCTTTATTTACAAATACACATAGATTCATCCTTTCCATTGTTTTTTTTCTTTTATCAGCCGTGATGCGCCATGGATATAAAAACCATAAATAAAAAAATTCCTTGAGATAAATAGTTAATTAATTATTAATCTTGATTTAATGAGGGTAGAATGAATAGGAAATTTGTAACTAGAATAATAACTAAGAAAAACTAAGAGGAAGATTTATCATTTTGTACAAAATTATATAATGTCTAAGAGAGAGAAAATACAATGCATTTTTTTCTTTCTTTCAAAAGTTTTTCAATAAATTAACACTTAATCAACATCCCACCTCTCCTCTCTTCCTCTCATTTCTCTCTTTAATCTTAATAAATTGTAATAGTAAGAAAAAAATAAATGATCAACAAACATGTAACATGACTCTTTTTAGTCATTTTTGTTCAAAATCCTTTAGTAATATTATTATAAATTAAAACATGAAACACGTTTCATGTTCTTTTTCCCTTTTTTTTAATGCATTGATGTTAAATGACGGCATGCAATAAGGTGAATATGGATACGACTATAAAGTAGATTGGTTGTTCTAATCAAAGCTTGGTATTCGAATTGGTCGCATTTGCAAATTGCAGTGTCAGTTTTGATTTTTTTTCTTACTTTACATGTTATGCAAGGTTAAACTGAAATTAGCAATAGTTAAAGGAGAAAGTTGCAGATATAACTTCAAATTCTTCTTCTTTTTTATGTTAAAGTTTTCAAGGCAGTGTTTTTTTTTCTTCATTTTTTTAACATGTTGATGTTAAATAATGACATGATTAATAGGGGTAGGGCCTAAGATTAGGTTGGTAGTTATGATTAAAGCAAGGGAATTGAGATTAGTTGTGCTTGGAAATTATAATATCTGTTTTATGTGTTTGTTGTACTAAGGTCTTAGTGCTTTTTGAGTGTTTTATGTTCATTGTTGTTTAAAACGAAAAACAGAAAAAGCATTAGCTAATTTTTTTAATTAATAATTTAATTTCGATGGTTTCAAGGATAAAAGAAAGGAAGTAATCAACTCATGAAATGTTGCCTTAGAGTGACAGCATGACTAGAACCAATAAGTACTTTTAATTTAACTTTTACACTACTTAAGCATATGATGGCACATTGGTAAGCTTTTCCACTTTAAGTTAGGATAGAGCAAATGGTCGGTTTGGTCAGTTTGATTTATCTAAACCGAGAACCGACTTAGTCAACTTCACTTATAAAAAAATCGAACTAACCAATCTCAAAGGTTAAAACCGAATTAATCGAACCAACAAAAGGTCAATCGGTTTAGTTAGTTTTTTCTAGTACTACTGATTGTATTTTCCTCTTTTATAAAATTCACATGTTATCAATGCTGCCAATTTAAAACAGCCAAATAACATATAGAAAATATAGAAAATAAAACATAAATATTAAAAACTCCTAAATCATATCCGAAACAAAGTATATAACACAATAAAACATAATAGAAATTAAAAGGTTTAATAATTACTTAAATTTAAACCCTTAGTATTCCTGCTAAAAAAGGCTAAAGACTTGAACATGAGAGGAAGATAGTTTTAAATGTCACCTCAATACAAACTTAAAGGGCAAACAAAATAAGTTTTAAGTGTCACCAAAGCACAACTTAAAAAGCCAACATGCATGGCTCGAAAATGACAATCCAAATTTCCACCAAAAGGTAATAGCCTATATTGCCTACAACACTAACAGCCAACCACTACCATAACCTACAACACCAATAGACATGCTACAAGCATTAAACATCGTTACAAGCACAACCACAAGCATAATCACAAGTATAAACACAATAGTGGGTAATGTGAAGCAGCAAGCTTACCAGAAGTCCTCAAGTAATCAATATATCTCCTTTTCTACTTAATGATTGGATCCAATGAAATCTTTGAAAAATTTATAAATAGATAAAAAACTAACAAAAGTAAAGCTTTGAACAAAAGCAACAAATTTGTCAAGCTTTAAAAAAATAATAAAGTATTACCCAGATCAAAATTTTCAAGGTGTCCTACATCATTTTCAAGTTGAAACAAATTAAGAGCAGATGATCCATGTAGCCAATCTTGAGCGCAAATAAGGGCTTGCACAATCTTTGGAGTTAAAGAACTCCTATATGCATTAAGCACATAATCACCAGTGCTAAAAGTATATTCAGAAGCCACTGTAGATATGGGACTTGCCAATACATCACGAGCTATATTAGAAAGGATAAAAAACCTATGGCTATTGAGTTTCCACCATAGTAGAATATCAAAATCTTCATAATCCTCATCCTCAGTCTGTTCACTCAAATATCTAGGTAATTCTAATTTGTTCCCTTCTTTGCCTTATTTAACCTTTTGCCTCTTAAACTCAGACTTAAGACTTCTTTTCTTTTGTGGCACTTCAGTGATCGATTTTGTAGCCTCACTCACTTCGCTACTCTCACCAACATCCTTAGAATTAGTGTGTAACCTCTTTTTGTATTCATTAAACAAATCCTCAACTGCTTTTTGCACTTTCTTCATCATCACAGAAACTTCATCATTAGCATACATTTTCATAAAGCAATATTCAACGAAAGGAAGTTTCTTTGATGGATCAAGAACAGAAGCAACATACACTAGCATATTCATTTTCTCAATATTTCCCTAATACTTACATATTTATCCTTCATTTTCTTAGCTATTGCATTAAATTCAAGATCAGGATTAAATTGCCACTGTCATAAAGTTGAATAAATTTCATAAAAGTCGTCAAAAAACATGTTAGAGGTGACACAAGAAGAACCCGAAACCTTTATTGTGGCTTATAAAATTTTTCTAAGAAAAGGCAAAACCTTCTAACAACTGCCCAATCATTCTGATCAAGCACCCTATCTCTCAAAATAAGTTCACCTTTATAATAAGGATCAACTTTCTCATATGCATCAAAGGCCTTTTCAAACTTTTAGGCTGCATTCAACATCAAATATATGGAATTCCAATAAGTACTAACTTTTAGTTTGAATATATTCATCCACAATGCACTCTTTATATTTGGCCAACCTAAAGGGTGATTGTCTAATATATCTCACTACCCCTCTAACACGAGCCACTGAATCATTAATTTCCCTCAAACCATCACAAATAATAAAGTTCACTATATGTGCAATGCATTTCAAATGCATATACTTGTCTCCTAATATACTAGTTCCTAAATTGTTAAACTTGTTCTTCAACTACGAGACTGCAACATCATTGGAACTAGCATTATCAACAGTAATAGTGAAAACCTTATCAATCCCCCAATCACACAAGCATTTCCCAATCGCCTTACCAATGGCTTCACCTTTGTGACTAGACACTGGACAAAAGTTCAATTTTTTTGTTAAAATTCCAATCTTTATCTATAAAGTGAACTGTAAGACACATATAATTTTATCTTTGTAACGAGGTCCATATGTCATAGTAAGAGATACCCTTACAGAAGATGACTTTATGAATTGCCTTAGGCTATTCATTTCATTAGCATAAATTTCATAGCAATCCCTAACAACAGTCCATCGAGATGGCATATGAAATCTAGGACGAGCAAAAGACATGCAACGCCTAAAGTCTTTCCCTTCCACCAACCTAAAAGGCAACTCATCTATGATTATCATCTCAGCTACACCTTTCCTAATAACTTCCTAGTTAAACTTCCAAATGCTTAAAGACCCCAACCCTTCAGATTGTAATACTAACTCTGCTTGAGTACCATTCCCATAACCATGAGGGATCTTTCTACAAACACCCATGTGATTCTTCCAACAAGTTATTCCATTTTTTTCGGATGAGCATAATTCTCTTTTATAGTAATTGCATCTAGCCTTCATATCACCTTGCTCATTCATAAATTTGTTAAAGTGATCCCATACCTCAAACCATGACTATGATGGTCTCCTCGTCACTTTGGAGTTTACAGCTTGAGTTTCAAGTCTTGGTACTTCATCAACCTCCAAAGGAAGGCGTTTAGGACTTAATTGTGTAAGAAGATTGGGGTTTAAAGTATTTTCGGTTGACATCTACACAAACAAAAAAAATATAAAATCAAATTTAAAGGTAAAGGTTGAATACATATATATTTATTACAAATATAATTAATTTTTAAATTTTTTGTATATTTAGAAAGTTATACTTTTTCTACTAATATCCACATATAGGTTGCAATATATATAGGCACATAATGAATGACGTCATGTAGAAATTACTCTCAGCCTATTAGTCCAATGAATTCACAGTTGCTCCAAAACTGACGGACATTTCTCTTAAGATGGTAAAAACTAAATAATGGTGAGAATGAAGTTCATCAAGAAAAAAAACGTTGGGATTTGGCTGGTTGAAATCTTAAACTTGTGAATCAACTTAAGATAGGAAAAAAAAAAAGGAAAATTGATTTGTATGTGATAAATAAGCATCATTGAAAATTAAATTATAAGTCAAATAGGCATCACTAATAGCAATCAGCTTATCTTTATCTTAGAATTTAGCCAAAAAAATAAAACCAAATGGGTTCCTAATAGTTCTACTAAACCAGGTTACTGCCGCTATTAAGTCTGTGAAAATAATGAAAATAAACAAAGAGACTTTGTGATCTTCAAGTAAGAAATGTGATTCTTTTTATTAAAAAATGCAGCAAAAACAGGTTTAGCAAAAATATAGATAAATATATACACAAATGAAAAAGTTAAAGCTGAGAAACAAATTAAAGAAGAGAAATAAATTACTTGAGAAGCAAAATAAAGCTAGAAAGACTGCAAATTGAAGCTGTGACTTGGGATGATATGGTGCAACTATCGGCTGAGGTAGAAATGATAGAAGCAGGGAAAGAAAAAAACGAAAGTGGACAAAAAAACAAAAATAGTAAATTAGTTGTATATTGCAACGATCTTAAACAAAATACAACCAATAGAAGGAGTCCAATTCGAGAGGACTAGTCTCCAACAAATGATTTCGATAAATGATTTACTGATCATGAAACCAAACAATTCCTAGTCTATTTATACTAAAAGTTCTAGGTACTAGTAATAACTAAATAAGCTAAAATAGGGGAGAAAATGTGAGTAGTGGTGCTCCTTATTCTCAACTGCTTGGAGTCAGTTTTCTCCACTAGTAAAAGTGGTTCCTATTTTTCAACCACTTGTAGATATGGGTCTTGTAGAGCAAGTAAATAGCTAAGCTAGAATTTATTTTCTCTTAAGTTGTCTTTGTCATGTGATCTACACTTTTTCCTTGAGTAGACACGTATGGGTGTTGTATCAGTACTTTTCCCCCGAGAAATGCAACTTGTCCTCAAGGTGAAAAGATGGAAATTGCCATGCAAGAAGATCATAATTTTCCCAGCTTGCTTCTTCTAAAGGTTGTCCTTCCCATTCGATAAACAGCTCCAAGGTAGGCACTCCAACTTCTTTAATCCAACGATGTGAAAAAACCTTAGCAGGAGAAAGGATAAGTTCCCAACCAGGTGTAATGGTTAAAAGAACCGGTAGTGAAGATGGTGTTGTCCCTATTGCTGGTCGAAAGAGGGACACATGGAAGATGGGATGCATTCTTGAAGTCTCAGGAAGTTCCAACTCATAAGCCACTGGGCCCACCCATTGAATAACTTTGTCAAGACCAAAAAACCTTGGAGAAAGTTTTTCATACCTTATTTTGGCAAGTGATTGTTGGCGATAAGGTTGGAGTCTCAAAAAAACAGAATCACCCCAATTAAAGCTAAGTTAACGCCTCTTAAAATCTGCCTAGGCCTTCATACGAGATTGCGCCTTCAATAGGTTTGCTTTGAAAATCTTCAGCATATCATCACGAAGGATAAGTTGTTTCTCAAGGTCTGCCAACATCGTTTCACCTGGGATAAAAGGGTGGAGTGGCGGAGGATCTCTTCCATAAACGATATTGAAAGGAGTAGTGCTTGTAAAGGGGTGGAAACTTGTGTTGAATGAATATTCTACCCAGCGAAAAAAAGTACTCCATTCAGTAGGCTGTTCATGAGCAAAACATCGCAGATATGCCTCTAAACATCGGCTGATGACATTGGTTTGTCCATCTGTCTGCGGATGGTAGCTAGTACCCATACTCAAGCGAGATCTGCTTCATTTGAAGAGCTCTTACCAAAAATTGCTGAGGAATATGATGTCATGATCAGAAATGATGGATCTCAGGATGCCATGAAGATGAACTATTTCCCTGCAAAAATTCTTAGCAACTATTGTAGCAGTAAATGGGTGAGCCAAAGGAATAAAATGAGCATATTTACTGAGACGATCCACTATAACTAAGATTGTGTCGAAATGACTCGATTTTGGAAGACCCACAATAAAGTCGAGGGAGATGTCTTCCCAAACTATTGCTGGTATTGATACTGGTAAAGGTTGTAAAAGACCAACAGGCGCCAATGCATGGTACTTGTTTTGTTGACATTGTAAGCAATTTTGAACATAATGTCATACATCCTGCTTCAAACTTGGCGAAAAAAAATTGGCAGAAAGGCGCTTAAGAGTCTTTAAGTAACCACCATGACTCGCAAAAAGAGTGTTATGAGATTCGAAAAAAAAGTTCTTGCTTTAATGTTTCATTGTCAAGATTCACCAATCGATTTTTGTAGTAAAGTTTCTAACTTACCACAAAAAATTCTGGGTGTGAAGTGGGTTCGGTGTAATGCACTATTAAAGTTCTCGAGTGTAAGGGTCCACTTGGGGGGCCTTTTGTAAATCCAACAAATCAAAATTGATGGGTAGAGCCAATGTAAGAAAATCTGCATGTTAAGGTCGGTGAGATAAAGCATCTGCTCCTTTGTTTTCTTTGCCTGCTTTATAAATTATGGAGAAGTCAAAAGGCAACAACTTCATTAGCAATCTTTATTGCTTAGCGGTGGTGATCCACTGTTCGAGTAAAATTTTAAGGCTGAAATAGTCTGTCTTAATGAAGAAATGCCTTCCGATGAGGTAGTGCTTCTATTTTTGCAAAGCTAACACAAGGCAAGTAATTCCCTATCATAAGCAGATTTGAATCGATTAGAAAAAGAGAAGCCCTTACTAAAATATGCCATAGGATGCTCTACTTGTAAAAGTATAGCGCCAATGCCCTCAGATGAAGTATCACATTCCACCATGAATAGCTAAGAGAAATCAAGTAGGCGTAACATCGGTACTGAAATTAAGGCATGCTTGAGATTCTGGAAGGCGTCTTCAGCTAATGGAGACCACTTGAATCCATTCTTCTTAGTCAGATCCGTTAAAGGCCTTGCTATTAGCCCGTAATTCTTGACAAATCTCTGGTAGTACCTAGTCAAGCCTAAAAATCCTTGTAACTCCTTGATGTTGGCTGGTATAGGCCATGTCTACACTGCTTGGATTTTATCTTAGTCGACCTGAACACCTTTAGAGGATACCACATGACCTAAAAAGTTGATCTGAGTTTGGTCGAATAAGCACTTGGATGATTTAGCAAAATATTTGTTATCTCGAAGTAGCTCAAGTGCCATTCGAAGATGCTGTTGGTGCTGCTCCACAGTTTGGCTATAGATGAGGATATCGTCAAAGAAGAGAAGAATGAATTTATGCAAGTATGGCTTAAAGAGATCATTCATGGCAGCTTGAAAAGTGGACAGCACATTGGTGAGGCCAAAAGGCATGACGATGAACTCGTAATGCCTTGAGTGTGTGCGAAAAGCTGTTTTGGCTATATCACCCAATGACTCGAATCTAATGATAGCCAGAACGTAGGTCGATCTTGGAAAATATTATGGCTCCATTAACTCATCCAACAACTCATCTATTTTGGGAATCAGGTATTTGTCGGGTATGGTAAGTTTGTTAAGGGACCGGTAATCAATACACATCCTCCAAGAACCATTCTTCTTTTTGACTAATAGGACAAGGTTGGCAAATAAGCTAGAACTGGGGCGTATGAACTCGGTTGCTAATAAATCAGTAACTTGTTTTTCAATTTTAATTTTTTTGGGAGTAAAGGTATCGATAAGGCCGAATGTTGGGAGGTTTAGAATTTGGTAGGAAAGGGATTAAATGTGTAAGGTTTCAAAAAGGTGGTAAAGTGTTGGGTTCTCGAAAAATAGAGTCAAACTCAGTCAACAAGGCTTGGATTTAGGAATGTGGGTTACCTATGTTCCCAGCGTCAATTGACAAGCAATGGAAAGAGACGACGGTTTGAGCTTTGGGCGGGACCCCTTGTAATTTATACTTCTGCCCGTTGAGATTGAAGATGAGAAACATTTCATTCCAGTTGGCTTATACTGTATTAAGTGAAGCAAGCCATTAGATTCCTAATACCAAGTCGAAACCTCCTACGGAGAATGGGTAATAATTTTGCATGATCTTCAAGTCGGGTAGCTGTATATCGACATTTCGACAAATGCGATTACAGCAAATGACTTCTCCATTATCGATCTGTACACCAAACGGAGGAACAAATTGTATCAAAATGTTTAATTCTTCAATAATGGTGTCAGCAACAAAATTGTAGGTTGAGCCACTATCAACAAGAATTAGGACCTCTTTAATGCCAAGGAGCCCCCTTTAAGCTTCATGGTAGTGGTGGTCAATTTTCCAAATATTGCATGGAAACTAATTTCAACCATTTCAGAAGGTTGGTTGTCAACACTAACTTCACTTGTAGGTTCTTGTTCACTTTCGAGATCATCGTCGTCATTAGCAATTTCCAAGAGTGATAGAGCTCCAGTTTTGCAACGATGACCAAGGCGAAACTTCTCTTTGCAACGAAAACAAAAGCCTCTTGCTAGTTAATTCTGCTGTTCAGACTCCTCATTTCGAACTAAGTTTTTATTGGGGTTTGGGTTATTGGGCGATGGGAATTGGCGAGAGGCGTTAATGAGCTGATTACCCAAGACGTTGCTTTCACATGGAGGAGGGAGCCGTAGTTGCATAGAGGCTGTATTGGGCCAAGAAGAATTTAACCAATTAAACCCCCTGGTCAAGCGGTTTGGGCCCAGTTTGGACTCAAATTCCATGGCCAAACTTATAGCCTTATATATTGTACGAGGCTTGTGTATTCTTACATCAACCTTAAGGTCTTCGTGCAATCCATTAAGGAAAACCCCCAATAAACAATGATCTAGCCAATTCGTCACTCGTGCAGATTGTTTTGCAAACTTTTGTTGATACTCTTGGATGGTACCTGTCTATTGGATGTTCCACAGGTATTCATCTACGTTCTAAAATTCAGCTGGACCATAGTTCTCCTGTAGCGCCTTAACTACCTCATCCCAATAGACAATAGTAAGTTCATTATTAAGCCAATAGAACAAATCCAATGCATCACCTTCAAGGTACATAGCTGCGATTTCAAATTTGAGTTCTTTCGATGTTTGATAATAACGAAAGTATTTTTTCGCTTTGAGAATCCATCCGCGAGGGTCACCTCCATCAAACTTGGGAAATTCCATCTTTGTATGGGGTCGAAGAGCTAGACTCCGTCGCCACCATGGGCTATTTTCTTCTTCATTATTAACGTCTGGCCAGCTGTTACGTTGTTGCTCTCGATAGCTTGGGGCAGTTTCCTTCCCTTTGTCTTTACTATTAGCCCTTGGGTTGGATGTCGATGGTTGGGTAGCGCTGGTTTGAGACTTAAGAGTAGCAACTTCTGCTGCCAAAGTGTCCATAACTTCTAGTCAGGAAACAGTGGTGGCTAGCTAAATGACAATGAGGTCAGTGTTGGGGGATGAGGGTTGAGTGTTGGGATGCTGTGTGCTTTGGGTCTCAGGAGGTGGAATAATGGAAGAGCATGTAGTTACCATCTTGGATCGTAACCTGCTAGGATACCAAAGATGATAGAAGCAGGAAAAGAGAAAAAAAATAAAAGTGGACAGAAAACAAAAATAGTAAATTAGCTGTATATTGCAATGATCTTAAACAAAATACAACCAATAGAAGGAGTCCAATTCGAGAGGACTAGTCTCCAACAAATGGTTTCGATAAATGATTTACTAATCATGAAACAGAACAATTCCTAGTCTATTTATACTAAAAGTTCTAGGTACTAGTAATAATTAAATAAGTTAAAATAGGGGAGAAAATGTGAGTAGTGATGCTCCTAATTCTCAACTGCTTGGAGTTAGTTTTCCTCCACTAGTAAAAGTGATTCCTATTTTTCAGCCACTTGTAGAAATAGGTCTTGCAGAGCAAGTAAATAACTAAGTTGGAATTGGTTTTCTCCCAAGTTGTCTTTGTCATGTGATCTACACTTTTTCCTTGGGTAGACACGTATGGGTGTTGTATCAAAATATTTTTCAAATTTGATTTAGGGCTTGTCGAGTGTCGACTGCTGAGAGTAAAACTGTGAAAGTATGAAAGGTTGTTTTTTTATGTGGGTTTGGCCATTTGGGACTTTGGGTTTTATTAGATTTATTTTTTTTAGTTAGGTTTTATTAGATTTAGGTTTGTTTTTGGCCCTTTGTAATAGTTAATATAATAGGCTAAGATAGTTTGGGTTTGGGTTATAATTTGTCTTTTACTAATTATATTTATATATTTATTAAATATATAAATAACATATAATTTGATTAATTTGGTTGGTTCAGTTTTAGATTTTACTACCCGAAAATCGACTAAATTAACTATTAAAACCAAGACTCCAAATAGACCAAAACCGACATCACATTAACTGAACCAAATAGACCAAATTGGGTCTATTTTTTCAAGTAACTCGATTATAACCGTATTCTGCTCACCCTTACTTTCCACTATTTCTAGAACTCAAATAACTTTAATGGTCATCATTTTGCACAGTTGCTTAACAACTTTAATTGCACCTCTCATTAATTTATAGAAATGTCTGCTATTTATTATTTACATATTATTATTTAATATTATTAAATTTCTTATATTATTATATTATATCTTATTTATTATTTATATATTATTATATTTCTAGAAAAATAAATTTTCCATCGAAGAAAAGCAAATTAAAGGCTTTCACGAAAATTCTTGTAGAATTGAGAATGAAGTTTTCATTCTGCACATGTCAGATCATGAATTAGTAATTGCATCCAATCTCCAAAAAAATCTTAATTGTTTCAAACTTTCTATTTTCACGGAGTCCCCATGAATAGGATCAAACTTTATTCCATGGTATTTACATGATATTTTTCTTTCTTATTCTTAAGCAAGTCCTCGAGAGAGCTTAGTTGATCCATGATTTATGATGAAAAATACCCTGGCATGCAGTTAAGTATAATATGAGCACATGCTTACAAGCATATAATTATTTTTGTTTTATTTTCTTGCAATGCTGTAGCTTTTTTCCATGGCTACTGTGAAAACTGTCAACCATTCAACCTATTGTTATAATTGCTAAACGTGTTCATGAATTAGACACCAAACAATTGATTGCATATGCACGTTTCAACAACAAGGTTAGCGAGATGATGAGATAGAATCACTCCGTCTATTTCTTAATATTCCAAGTTGTCACTTAAACATTTTCTCTCAAACTTTTATTTTTTTTCTTCCCGCATATGGATTCAATTTTTTGCAATGTTGAAAAATATCATGTTCATGAACAATATTTGTTTAGAAAAAATTTTATGTTATTACAAAAATGAAACAATAAAGTATCTTACTAGTTTTAGGTTTATTGTTTGGATCCATTTAAATAGGGTTCATTCGTGTTTGAATCAATTTGGATTCAGGTCATTTTAGATCAAATCATTCTCGAGTTTGAGTTGGATCATGTTTGGGTTGTTAACTTTTCTGATCAAATCCAATGGGACTGAATTTGAGTCCAAGTTAATTGATAAGTTTTTCAGTTTTGAATAACAATTGACAGGACTAATTGGAATATATAATGTTTGTACACAATTTTATAAGAAAAATATGATTGCGATTGGTGGTTCTTACTACGATCATATATTGGCTATGAAAACTATTGTAAGATTATTTTTTGTACGAACAATATTTTGTAACTATATTAATATGTATTTCTATTTGAAGTATAGTAGTGTTTAAATAATATTGTAAGATTATATTATTGTGTTAAACTTGTAATTATATTAGTGATTGATTAATTATTACTATTGTATTTGACGGAGACATATCATGCTAAAGATAACTTTTTTTAAGTCAATGAAATAAACGAAAATTATCCAAATAAAGATTTTCATACTTTTTTTACTTAAAAGGGATTGATAGTCCTTTTTCACACAAATGATTCCCTCGTTTCCATACTAAAATGGACAGATGCCCTTCTATATATAAATATAAATCCTCAAGACTAGAGGTGGCAATTGCGTGGGTTCAAGCGGGTTTGATTTGAATTATTTCGGGTTCAGATTTTTTCAGATTCGAACCTATTCAGGTTCAGGTTCTTTTAAGTTTGAGCTAATTCGAGTTCGGGTCTATTCAGATTTGGACCAATTCGGGTTCGGATCTTTTTGAGTTCGTGTTTGAGTTTAGCCAGGTTTAGATTTGAGTATGTTTTATATTATTTTTTTATTTTATGTTAAATGTACTTACTTTTACATAATTTTAAATTTTAAGCCTAGGACTGAAATTAACCCGATCCAATCCAAAAAATTCTTAGTTTGATTCCATGAGCCTAATTACGAACTGAAAAATTTTGAATTCTAAGCCCAGATCTGAATTTGATCTAGTCGACCCATTTAAGTACAAATCATTGTTCATACTACTAAAAAATTATTTTTATATTAATATTTACATATGTTATGATTAAATTTAAATAAAATATATTATTTTATTAAAAAAAATTGTTTTGGGTCGAGGTCGCTCGAAACTTAAAATCTAAAACCCGAGCCTGATTATGCTGAGCCTATTGAGTTGGGTAGGCTGTCTGGCTCATGAGCAGATCTAGTTGGTGGTCTCACATGTGATTTTTTTTTTGATATGATATTATTCATTATGGCTTTCACATTTTTTAATTTATCTGATCACTTTTTACATTGTTATCAGATTCTTAAGTATTATTATTTAAAATAATAATAATAATAATAATAATAATAATAAAAGAAATATTAAAAATTTTACTACTAACATATATAAACTCTCAATATTTAATGAGTTTAACTAATTAAATTAAAAAAAAAATATGACAAAAGGATGATATACTCTATTGACAATGTTTTCAAAGCTCATGCTATGATTTATCTTTTTTATAAATTATTATTTTATCATATATAACTCTATTGATAATGTTTTCAAAGCCCATGCTATGATTTACTTTTTTATAAATTATTATTTTATCATATATATACCTCTTCAAAGGTCGGACTATTATATTTTTTTAATTTATCTTATCACTTTTTTACACTGTTATCAGACTCTTAAGTATTATTATTTAAAATAATAATAATAATAATAATAATAATAATAATAAAATAAATATTAAAAATTTTACTACTATCATATATAAACTCTCAATATTTAATGAGTTTAACTAATTAAATTAAAAAAAATAATAAAGGGATGATATACTCTATTAATAATGTTTTCAAAACTCATGCTATGATTTACTTTTTTTATAAATTATTATTTTATCATAGATAACTCTATTGATAATGTTTTCAAAACTCATGTTATGATTTATTTTTTTATAAATTATTATTTTATCATATATACACCTCTTCAAAGGTCGGACTACCCACTCTGCCTAATTGGATCAAGACTCGAGTTCTCATATTTTTGTTTCAGACTAAACTGGCTCAGCTTGAAACAACGATTTTAAATTAAAATAACATATATTTTATTTAAATTTAATTATAAAATATATAAATATTAATAAAAAATA
>JBBYHO010451605.1:14635-30134 GCA_038382025.1 Adansonia gregorii
ATAAGTCTTAATCAGAATAAGATAAGGAATAGACTTTTCTTTATTTATTAGGATCATTCTTGTTTAGTTAGGACTTTACAGATTTGGGGCTATATAAGGTTATCTCATTCATATATTTCAAAAGATTAGAATAAAAAAATATCTTGAGAGTTTTTTTATTTTGTGAGAACTTCTTCTTCGTTCATTAAATAAGAACTCAAGTTGATCTTATCAAGGTAACTTATGGCAAGCAAGATTCTTATAACTTTGGTTCTAATCAGTAAGTTTAATTAAGGTCAAGTTCATGATTTTTAAGATGATTCTAGGGGTCTAATTCCTTATAATTAGGTTTTAAGTTATGTTTCCAATCTAAGGTTTGCATTATCTGGTATCAGAGCTTTTATTGTTAAAAGTCGGTGTAATCTATCTTTTAATCCTATACTTTCAGTATATTTCTATTATATTTAGTGTTGTTTATCATTTATAATAAAAAAAGTGTTGTAGTGTTCTAGCCCCTTTTCATCTTAAAAGAAAGGTCATCACATTCATATCTTACAAAGAATTCTTTGTTCCTCTTTATTGATTTCCCTTCCTTTGATATTTTTTTGTTAATTTCATTTCCTTTCATATTTCTTTTTGATTTCACATCTTTGATCTTTCTTGTTGATCTTACTCATCAAAGTTATAATAACTTTATTATTGCTTGCTGTTTTGGTAAGATCATTGATAAAGTTCTTTTTTAAAGGGCTTATAGGGAGAAGTAGAGTGGTAAAAGGCAAAAAAGGTGAAAATATCATCGAGAAAAGCCAAATTTGAGTGAAACATGAGTAATTAACTATCTCAAGTCTAAACATGCAAGGGAATGTGTGAGGAAAACCAATCTATTTTATTCCTAACAAAGTTTTATAGTTTTAAAACATGAGTAGTGGAGGAGATAATGTTGAAACTGATATCAAGTTATTTATGAAGGCTGTTTAAACCAATTCAAGGTTCTAAACATAAGGTTAGATAATTTAAAGTCCTCATCCAATCTTAGATCTTTTATAAAACACATGTTTGAAGAAGAGAAAGAGGAGGAATAGGAATTACGATGGGAATAGTTCTAAAAAAGGTAAAAAAGCTATCTCAAAACAAGATAACTTATGTTTTTGACCCTAAATTATTAAAATGAAAATCCTTACTTTTCAAGGGAAAATGACCCTAAATTATGCTTCGAGTGGGAAAAAAAGTTGAACATGTTTTTTGTTGTCATAATTACTCCAAGGAGAAGAAAGTTAAACTAGTAGTAGTTGAGTTCACGGATTATGCTAGTATTTGGTAAGTAATCAATTTATGATTAATAGGCATATGAATAGTGAGAGATCTATTCGGTCATGGGAGAAATAATGGTAGTGATAAGAAAGAGGTTCATACCTAGCCATTACTCTAGGGACTTGCATAGAAAGTTACAAGGGCTGACTCAAGGGTCCATGAATGTAGAGGATTACTATAAAAGGGTGGAGATAGCAATGATTAGGGCTAATATAGAGGAGGACCATGAAGTAACTATGGCTAGATTCATTGGTGGTTTGCATAAAAATATAGCTGATATGGTGGAATTACATTATTATGTGGAAATAGAGGAACTGTTATATAAAGCTATCAAGGTGGAAAAACATTTAAAGTCTAAAGGCACTTCCAAATATGGTTCAACTTCTAGCTCTTCATGGAAGTCATATAAGAAGAATAACAAAATTGCCTCAAAACCTAAAGAAGACATTCGAATGCTATTTCCAAAAGTAAAACTGAAACTAAATCATCTTATAAATCACGTGATGTTAAATGTTTCAAATGTCAAAGATTTGGGCATATTGCTTCTCAATGTCCAAATAAAAATTATGATTATTATGGATAATGGTGACATAAAGACTATCAGTTCAAAAGATGATGAAATGCCACCATTTTAGGATTGCAATGATGTTGACATTGAAGATCCCGTGCATAGAGATGTGCTCGTTATTAGGCATGCTCTTAGCATACAGCTTAAGAAAGATGGTGATAAGGTACAACGTGAGCACACATTTCATACTAGGTCCCATGTGAATAAAAAGGTATGCAACATGATTATTGATTGTGGTAGTTGCACTAATGTTGGTAGTACTTTGATGGTTGAAAAACTAAATCCGCCTACATTAAAGCATCCAAGACTATATAACCTATAATGGTTGAATGATTATAGAGAAGTTAAGTTGATAAAGCAGGTGTTAATTGCATTCTCTTTTGGAAACTACAAGGATGAGGTTCTTTATGATGTGACACCAATGCATGCTAGTCATCTACTCTTATGGCATCCATGGCAGTTTGATAGAAAGGTTACTCATGATAGGTACAATAATAGATATAGTTTTGTAATGAATAACTGAGTTATTGTATTAACACTTCTCAAACCATTGAAGGCATATGAGGACCAGATTAGGATAATTAGAGTGTGCAAGATAAAAAAGAAAAAATGAGCGCACAAGAAAAAGAAATAAGTGATACAACAAGTAATTGTGCACAAGAAAGTAAATAAAGCATAGTAGCTACAATAAAGGGAAAAAATTTAGAATGTGGAAAGCAAAATAGAGAGAAAAATAAAAAAGTTAGTGGTTTTACTAAAAAAAAGTGAGATTAAAAGTGCTATGTTAGCAGGTAGCAACTATTTGTACTTTTGTACAAGGATATTTATTTCTCATCCAATGATCTTAATCGTTCTTTCCCTAGTGTAGTTGTTTCTTTATTACAAGATCTTGTAGATTTATTTTTTGAGGAAATACCATATGGATTACCTTCTTTGAGAGCTAATGAGCAGCAAATAGACTTTATTCCTAATTCATCAATCCTTAGTAGACCAACATATAAAGCAAATCCTAAGGAGACAAAAGACATTCTAAGGCAACTAGTTGAAATAATGTAAAAGGGAATCGTAAAAGAGAGTCTTAGCCCATGTTCGGTTGTTATGATTTTGGTGCCAAAAAAAATGGAACATGGTGCATGTTTATTGATTGCCAAGCCATCAATAAAATTATTGTAAAGTATAGACATCCTATTCCTAGGTTAGCTAATATGCTTGATGAATTGCATGGTTCATGTGTGTTTTCTAAAATTGATTTAAAGAATAGCTATTATCAAATTCGCATGAAGGAAGGTGATAAATGAAAAACTACTTTTAAGGTCAAATATGGTTTATATGAGTGGTTAGTGGTGTCATTTGGTTTAACTAATGCACCAAGCACCTTTATAAGATTAATGAGTCATGTTTTACATTCTTTCATTAGGAAATTTATCATGGTTTACTTTGATGATATTTTAGTACATAGCAAAAATTTGGATAATAATGTTAAACATTTGCATGTTGTTTTTAATGCTTTAAAGGAGCATAAATTGCATGCTAATCTTAAGACATTTATGTTTGGCATGGAATCCATTGTTTTTCTTGGTTTTATTATGAGTTCGCCTAGAATAAAGGTAAATAAAGATAAGGTTAAGGTAATTAGGGACTGGCCAACACTTAAGAATGCGAATGAGGTAAGGTGTTTTCATGGTTTAGCAAGTTTTTATAGAAGGTAAGTGAAAGGCTTTAGTTCTATTATAGCACCTTTAAATGAACTTATTAAAAAGAATGTTGTGCTTAAATGGGATAATGTGCATAGGAAAGCTTTTAATACTTTGAAAGATAAGTTGATAATGCACCTTTATTATGTTTGCCTAATTTTGATAAAGTTCTTGAGGTTGAATATGATGCATCTGGAATTAGAATATAAGCTATTTTAATGCAGGATTCCAAACAGATTACTTATTTTAGTGAAAAGCTTATGGGGTAGCATTAGACTATCCTACTTATGATAAGGAATGTTAGCCATATTAGCTTTGAATTAATCTTAGTTTCGATAAACTAAAACTAAACTTAATTAGCTTATGTTTGAATATTTTTAAGATTAGTATTTTTCCCTAAAATATTTTGTAAACACTTTAAAAAATACAAGAATGTGTTTTAACTCCTTTAAGCACTCAAAAATATATTCTTAATACATACTTTTATTTAAACACTTTTTAGATAAGTTTTACATATTTTAAAGTCATGAAAAACCTCTTAAAATTGATTTTCATATGAATGTATTGATATAATATATGTACGTATCGATACAATATTTGGCAGTAGCTAAATAATCTTAAAATGTAGAAATCACTATTCATGGATCGAGATCGATAACTCTATATCAATACAGCACTGTTTCGTATTGAGATAGATCATTATGTATTGATATAGCACTATTTAATGATCATATTGGACCGTTAAACACAATGTATCGATACCTATTTAATTGTATCGATATCAAGGCATAGGGAACAATAGGAAATGACATTTTGAAGGTTCCAATGGCTATATTCCTTCACCAAACATCCCCAACAGCTATAATCGTGATCAAGACTATAAATAAGCCTTTTCAACACATTCAATAAGTGGAAGAACCAAGAGATTGTGCTTAGATATCTTTCATCTTTTCCATCATTTTTGCTAAGTAGTTCATCTTTGTATCGGATTAAATCTCTTTATCATTGTATTCTACATTTAATATTTTTAGATACATATTTTCCCTAAGTGAAAACTCTTGTAAACACCTAACCTTTTAGAGGTCTTATTTGTTTACACTTAAATCTTCGTAAAAAAAGGAGGTTCATACTTCATCATTGAAAAGTAGAGAAGGTTTCTACTTAGCTTTCAAAAGTAGTGAGAGAAGGTTCTATCTTAGCCACAAAAGATAAAGGGTAGACATTTCTATCTTAGCCTTGAAAGATAAAGAGTGTAAAGGCTATACCTTGTCTTTAAAAAGGTAGACAATTCAAGTTAGTTAATTGTGAAAATCTGAAGCAACTAAGGTTTAGTTAGAAAACGAAGGCAATTAAGGCTGAACCTCTCTAAATCATTAAGTTTTCTTCTTTTTCCCTTGTCTTTAATTGTTTATTTCTATTCACCAACTTGCACTCCAAAGTTTATTATTTAGATTTTTTAATTTTATTTATCAATGTTTTAATTTACCAAAGTCTTATGAAATCAATTCACTCCCTCTTGATTTTATTCACCACTAAAAGGTCTAAAAAGTAGGATCAGAGCTTGTGTCTAATTCCTATAGGCTTAACATCCTCTAGCAAAGATCTACACAAGACCAAGCAAATGGCTAGTGGTGATATTTTCAGTATGGACCAAGAAAGACATTCAATCATGAGGCTTTTTCTCTTTAATGGTGAAAATTATGTGCATTGGAAGACAATGATAAGGCTATTTGTCCAAGTAAATGATTTTCAAGTTTGGAAGATAATCATGAAAAACCTACTCATGCCCATAAAAATGGTAGGTGATCTTGAAGTTCTTAAGAAAGAATGGGAATGGGATAAGAAATACACTAAGATGGCTTAACTCAATGCTAAGGCCATGCACACTTTTTTAATGCATTAGGCCCTAATAAGTACAATAGGTTATCATTGTGTGATAATGCCAAAGAAATATGGGATAAGTTAGCTATCACACATGAAAGGATTGATCAAGTCAAGGAGTCTAAGATATGCATGCTCACCCTTGATTATGAGATATTTAACATGAAACTAGTGGAAAGCATCAAAAAGATGTCTTATAGATTCACAAACATTATAAATGGCTTGAAGGGTCTAGGAAGGTGTATCCCAATAAAGAGACGGTCAAGAAAATGTTGAATAGCCTTTCTAAGTCATGAGAAGTGAAAGTGACCATAATTAAGGAGTTAAAAGACTTTAATCTCCTTGCCTTAGTTATGCTCATCGGATCGCTCTTCACATACAAAAATGAAGATAAATCATGGAAAGGAGCAACCAAGAAAAGTTGGAGTTGCATTGAAGGCTTCCATGAGCAAGAAAGATGATAACAATGAAAAAATTATGAAAATATAGAGATGACAATATTTTCCAAGAAATTCATGAAGATAGATAAGGGCAAATCATCCCTATATAAAAAAGCTAACAAGTTGGTGTACTGTAATTGTAACGAATCAGGCCATGTCAAATCTGATTGCCATTATTGGAAAAAAGGAAGAAAAAGGCATTTATAGCAACTTAGAGCGATAATGACTCTTCTAATGATGTGACTCCAAGGAAGACCAAATTAGCAACCTTTGTTTTATGGCTCTTGATGAACCTAAAGTAACCTTAAACCCTTCAAATTTAAATTCTTATACATTTAATGAGTTACAAGATGCATTTGATAATCTTGTAGCTGAGTTTAAGGAAATGAACTCTAAGTATAAGAAAATGATTTCAAAATTAAAAAGTGAAAATGATTTACTATTAAAATCAAAACTTGTTTTAAAGAATGAAAACAAAGATTTGAGAAATGATTTTAATGACTCCAAGCTAAGAATTAACATTTTAGATACAGTCAATTTTGATTTGAAAAGAAAGATTGATAGCTTGGAATAAGAAAATCATTTTGGACAAATCTTTTCAAGTTGATATAACTAAGTGCTCACGTTGCAATTTTCATGGTCATAATTTGCATACTTGTCCTCTCAAGAAAATGACACAATTTAAAGTTAGGCAAGTATAGGTTCCTAAGGAAACAAAAAGCTTTGCGACTAATAGTCATGGACCCTTTGCAATTTGGGTAACAAAAACAAGTGAAAGTCTTTTGTAGGTGTGTGAGAGTAATAAAGAGCAACGCAATACAAATGGATGCTCTAGACACAAAAAGAAGTGTGATAGGTAACCTCTAAGCTTTAAAATTTTGATATGTATATTGGTTATTAATGTTATGATTATTAACACTTTATTGATTTAAAAAAATACATTTGTTTTTAATAAATGGATTTAATGAAAATTCATGTTTTACATCTTGAGCAACTATGAGCTTAAATGTGCATGCATTTAATGATTTACTTTTAGATGATAATATATTAAACTGATTTGTGAAATGTTATTATGAAGCATAATTTAAAAAATGATTTATATATAGAAGGTAGATTTTGTTAAACTTTATGGCATAAGTCATTAAGAAGATCTATTGCATGATCAATTATATGCATATCCTTAGGGGAAGCATTTAGAGCTTACTTATAAGATATGATGCCATAAACATGCATTAGCAAGTTTTTAAGTCTTTTTAATACTTTATATTTAGTTATACTTGCGTGAGACTCAGGATGTTTGATTATGTTATAAGTTCATGATTTATGGCAAAAACAAGTTTGGTAAACATTGAAAAT
The DNA here is from genome assembly GCA_038382025.1 of Adansonia gregorii. Lineage (NCBI taxonomy): Eukaryota > Viridiplantae > Streptophyta > Magnoliopsida > Malvales > Malvaceae > Adansonia > Adansonia gregorii. The sequence goes on from JBBYHO010451605.1 coordinate 21,865, forward strand.
ACTTTTTAAACTTGTGCATATGTGGTTTGAATGAAAATCTTTTAGCTGCTTATTACTTTACATATGTGACCAAATATGTTAATTCATTCAAACTTGATTTTAAAAATTATTCTAATCCAAACTTTGATTATTCATATGAGCTTCAAATGTTTAAAATCTAAAGTTTGCATTAGAATATAAAATCATGGGTTTTGGAATGCCAAATTGCATATTTTTCTAAGCATTTTAAAGAAAACTCGAGGCATGTATCATACTTAGAGACCTGTATTGATACAATGAACAAAAACCCAGCTTGTATCAATACAATGAATTTTGTATCTATACATCACTGTGTGCATCGATACAAAAGCAATATTGGCTAATTTCATGCTTTTTCTTGGCTCTTAAATGCAAAATTGGTCTTTTTAATGAATTTTCTCTTGAAATCCTTCAATTTTATGATTTCTAAACTTTGATAAACATCGTTTCATAACTCATCACATGCTTAAACATCATATTTAATTCATTGATGAGTGTTTCACAAATTAAATACATTAAGTGCTCATATTGCCTCACAATGCTCAAAAATACAAAATTTTCTTTACATCATTATTTGTTTTGCAATAATTGGCACCATATATGCTTAATGTTCTTCATTCATCAATATTTGGTATCACTGATTTTTAAAATGCCATTAAGCTCATTGAACATCTTTCATTCCTAACAAACCTAAGCTTATTGAATATTTTTTCATAATTAAAATCTTGGTACCTCTGATGCTTATCTTTTACCAAGATTGTTTTTAAGTTTTGCAAGGTTCATGGCGATAAATCCATCCTTGAAAGATGAACACTTTATAGAAAAGGAAGCAAATTAAGTATACAACCTTTTCAAATCAAACCAAAACCATTAAGGAATGCTCAAACACTAGAAACGATGATCCTCCAAGTTATAATGAGCATATCATCGAAGTTTAGTAAGGTTGAGGTAATCATTAAAGAAATGCTATTAAATTATTATCTTTTAGCCTTAAGTTTGGTGACACACATAAGTCAATTATATATGTAATTAGTATTCTAGTATGTAATGTATGCTTAAAATGTTTGCTTTGAATGAATCTTTGAACATGTTTAAGTGCATAATTCCCATATTTAAGCGTGTTCTTTGATTGAATGTTTACTCAAACGATTTTATTGACATATCATAAATGAGTAAGTAATCTTCTAACCTATGGACGTTTCTTACATTTTTTGGGAAAAAATTTTTCAACCTTTCATATGGCATCTATTATACTATGCATACTAAGAATTTAAAAATTTGTATCTATTGTGCATCTAAACACAAATTGAATTAATAATTCTTAAAATCCTTCAACAATTGGTATGTTCTATCCCTTAAATGTGCTTAAATGACTACAAAAGAATACAAATTAGATGAACTACACATTAGGACTTAAATGCATATATTTTCTCAATAATTGGTATACATGCTCTTAAATGTTTCATACTTAATAGACCTTCTAGAAATCTTTTTGAAATTATTCCCTTAGCTTTGAATTAATCTATTTTCACCTTTTTGATATTCCCAAAAAAAAGAGAGTTTTAGGGGTTAATTTGCTTACTTGTGCTTCATTTATATATATATGTTAATAGTAGCAAAATGGAGGGTTGCACATGTGCTTAAATTATTTATATTATTGAAATCCTTAATAAAATCTAAAAAAATCCATTTCATAATGCTTTTATTAAGAATGAGTTTTATTGAAAAGCTTTAAATGATTAAGGGGGAGTTTTACAAGCAAATTCACCTTAAGTTTTATCATATAAAAAAAAAGAGAGATTGTTAGCCATATTAGCTTTGAATTAATCTTAGTTTTGATGTAACTAAAACTTTATCTTAATTAGCTTGTGCTTACATATTTTTAAGATTAGTATTTTTCCATGAAATATTTTGTAAACACTTTAAAAAATAGTACAAGGTGTTTTAACTCCTTCAAGCACTAAAAAATGTATTCTTAATACATACTACTATATAAAATACTTTTTAAATAAGTTTTACATGTCTTAATGTCATGAAAAACCTCTTAAAATTAATTTTCATATGAATGTATCGATACACAAAGTGCATGTATCAACATAGTACTTGGCAATAACTAAATAGCCTTAAAATATAGAAATCACTATTAATGTATCAAGACAGATTATTCTGTATGGATAAAGCAATATTTTGTATCAAAACAGATCATTTTATATCGATATAGCACTGTTCAATGATCATTTTTTGGACCGTTAAATGCAGTATATCGATACCTACTCAATTGTATTAGTATAGAGGCGTGGAGAATGGGAAATAACATATTGAAGGCTTCAACGGCTATATTCCTTTATCAAATATCCTCAATAGCTATAATCATGATCAAGGCTATAAATAAGCCTCTCCAACACTTTCAATAAGAGGAAGAACCAAGAGATTATGCTTAGAGTTATATCTTTCATCTTTTCCATCATTTTTGCAAAGTAGTTTATCTTTGTATCGGATTAAATCTTTTCATCATTGTATTCTCCATTTTATATCTTCATATACATATTTATCTTGAGCCAAAACTCTTGTAAACACCTAACTTTTAGAGGTCTTATTTGTTTACAATCAAATCTTTGTAAAAAAGGGAGATTCCTACTTAGCCATTGAAAAGTCGAAAAGGTTTCTACTTAGCCTTCAAAAGTAGTGAGAGAGGGTTATATCTTATCACAAAAGATATAAGCTAGACATTTCTATCTTAGCCTTGAAAGATAGAGAGTGTAAAGGTTATAACTTGTTCTTAAAAGGTAGAAAATTTAAGTCAATGAATTACGAAAATCTGAGATAAGTGAGGTTGAGGCTAAGGACGAAGGCAATTGAGGTCAAACCTCCCAAAATCATTGAGTTTGCTTCTTTTTCCCTTGTCTTTAATTATTTATTTCTATTTACCAACTTGCATTCCTAAGTTTATTGCTTAGATTTCTTAATTTTATTTATCAAAATTTTAATTTACCAAATTTTCATGAAATCAATTCACCCCTCTTTTGATTTCATGCACCATAAAAGGTTTAACAAGAAGCTATTTGCATTAGTCAAACCTCTACAGACATGGTAGCACTATTTATGGCCAAAGGAATTCATAATCCATTTTGATAATTAAAGCTTGAAGTATTTGAAATCCTAAAGTAGGCTTAATAAAAGGCATGCTAAATGGTTAGAGTTTATTGAGATGTTTCCTTATACGATTTAGTACAAGAGTGGAAAAGAAAACATTGTAGCTAATGCATTGTCTATAAGTATGCATTGCTTACTTCATTGCAAACTAAATTACTTGGTTGTGAGTTTACTTTGTATATTAATGATGTTGATTTCAGCCAAGTATGGAATGCATGTTTTAAGTGTGCGTATGGTGAGTATTCTAGGCATGATGGATTCTTATTTAAGAAAGACAAATTGTGTTTGCCTATATGTTCTTTGCTTGAAATGTTGGTTTGAAAGACTCATAGAGGCAGTCTGATGTGGCATTTTGGTGTGCAAAAGACTTTAGATATATTGCATGAACATTTTTAATGGCCTAAAATGAAACATGATTGCAATCTATTTGTGATAAGTGTATAACATGTAAACAAGCAAAATCTAAACTAATGCCACATGGTTTATATACACCTTAACCCATGCCAAATCAACCTTGAATAGATATATCTATGGATTTTGTATCAGGGTTGCTTAGATCTCAAAGTTGTAAGGATAGCATATTTGTTGTTGTTGATAGGTTTAGTAAAACAGCACGTTTTATTGCATGTTCAAAACCTAATGATGCAACACGTATTAGTGATTTGTTCTTTAAAGAAATAGTACATTTGCATGGATTGCCTAAAATAATAGTAAGTGATAGGGATGTTAAGTTTTTAAGTTATTTCTAGCGCACTTCGTGGAATAAGTTAGGAACTAAACTTTTGTTTTCTACCATTGCATATCCTTAAATGGATAGGCAAACTGAAGTAGCTAATAGGACACTTACTATTTTTTATGTGTTATAATTCAAAAGAACTTGAAAAAATGGGAAAGATGTTTATTGCATATTGAGTTTACATACAATAGGACTATTTATTTTACTACTTCTTACTCTTGTTTTGAAGTTGTGTATAGCTTTAATCCTTTAACTCTTTTGGATATCTTACATTTACCTACTAATGAACATGCTAATTTGAATAGTAAGAATAAGATAGATTTTGTTAGGGATTTGTATGCCAAAGTTTCAGCTAACATAGACAAGAAGAATGAACAATACGCAAGGCAAGCCAATAAAGGGCATATTAAGGTCATTTTCAAACCTAGAAATTGGACTTGGATTCATTTACATAAAGAGAGATTTTATACTCAAAGGAAGTCTAAGTTATAGCTTAAAGGAGATAGACCTTTTCAAGTGTTATAAAAGATCAATAACAATGTAGATAAGCTAGATTTGCCAAACAGGTAAGGTAATATGAGTCTACCTCTAATAGTGCTAATTTATCTTTGTATGATGTAGGTGATTTAAGGGTGAATCCTTTCGAGAAGGGAGAAAACATTTGAGATCAACTTGCAAGAACACCTATTTCCAACCATTCTTTTGATCCTTTTTAAGGAATTAGAGGTCTAATGACTAAGGTAAAAACTAAATGCATGAAGCATGCTTTGCAAGGATTAATCATGGAAATATAAGCAAAGAAGTTTGTTTAAGATGAACCAGATGCATTACTAACATTGATCAATTTTTTACATTGTGTTGAGGCTCAAAAAGGTGAAGAATAAAGCTTGGACCCAATTTGGCATGTATTCATTGGCTATGAGTTTAGGATTTCAAATTTTGATTTTTTTAAATAAGAATTTAACTTTTTAATTTTTATTTGTTTGGATAATTCCTAATCAAATTATGATAAGGAGTAGACTTTATCCTTATTAATTAGGATTGCCTTTAGGATTTTAAGTTGTTTATATCAGTCATAACCAGATTAGGATAAGGAATAGACTTATCTTTATTGATTATTATTGTCGTTTTTTAGTTAAGACTCGACAGATTTTAGACCCATATAAAGCTATCTCATTCATATAATTCAGCAAATTAGAATAAAAAATATCTTGAGAATTTCTCAACTATGTGAGAACTTCTTCTTTGTTCTTTAAATAAGAACTCAAATTGATCTTGTCAAGGTAACTTATGGCAATCAAGATTCTTGTAACTTTAGTTATCCTTATAACTTTGGTTCTAATTAGTAGGTTTGATAAGGGTCACAGACTAAACCAAGTCCTAACATTGTTGAAAACCTATTACCCAATCACACTAACCCTAAGGTGAATATAATGATCATTGAGAAAGCACGAAGGGTTAAACTAAGAGTTAATGTGGTGAAGACTCATTTACGAATAGTTTGGGAAGCTCTGGCTAAAGCTAAATTACTCATTAAAAAGTTGATATCGGTGGGAAATTCAAGAAAATATTGTGAGCTCCATAGGATTAAGGGACATAGTTACAGGAATGTGTTGCTTGTAGGGTTGTTGTTCAAAAGTTGATGACTAATAAATAGATAGAGTTTTATAAAAAACCATCTAAGCTAACAGTTGTGTTAGTAGATATGGTTGGAGAGGGGTTTATGATGATTCCATGCAAAGTCGATAGACCAAATGGTTATCTACTATAAGGAGTCCGCTATTAGTGCTGCAGCTATAATGTCAACTCTCCAAGTAGTCATTGGGGTACCTACATCATTTTCATACAAAAATGACAAAATAGTTCTATAGGAGTATGAATTTGATATTATGATAGCTAGAGAACCTAACATTCAAGTTAATGCTATGATAAGAATAAGTCACATGACTAGGAATGGGAGGTGTTATGCTCCACCTGCTGATAAGTCACATAACAAAAATTAGTGATAAAGGAGATGGTGTAAAGTTAGAATTGGTAATAAAGTCCATGTTTAGGGAAGTAAAGGAACCAATAAGTAAGTGAGAAGCTAAAGAGTTCTTAAAGTTTATAAAGCATAATGAGTATAGCATTGTGAAGCAGATGAATAAGTAGCCTATTAAGATCTTAATGCTGTCTTTGTTGTTGAAATCAAAACCACACAAAAAGGCTTTATTGAAGGTCTTGAATGAGGCATATGTGGTTAAAAATATTTTAGTCTTTAAGATAGATGGATTAGAGGATAACATGCTGTCATGACATATTCGCCTTTAAAACTTCAGATGATCCAAAGGGCACATCGTGCTTGACTTAAAAATAAATTATGGTTGGTCATGGTTAAGGCTTTGAGTTAGCCCTTGATTAGAATCTTGATTTTTCATAATAATATGAAGAGAAGAGAGATCATCGGGCGAATCACTCATCCAACTGGTCTCAGATGGTGACCATAAAGTGGCCATAAACTTGGAGTTACCATCGATTATTTTAGGCTAGGCAGGATCGGATGCCTATTGAAAATAATATTTTGACTTACAAAACTTGAAATATCGATTTCAAGGTGTACAAAGTCTAGAGATTTATTGGTTGGGTTCAGGAGTTGGTTACACGCGGAAAGGATTAGCATCACCATGAAGCCTAAAATTGATACCTATTAACTAGGCCTCACTTTGGTCTCGGTTACATTAGCTTTATTTAGTTTTTATTTAGATATACTTCCCTTCAATGCATGAAGCTTTGTAAATTTAGATATGGGTTTTTTTCTAAGAAAATTAGCTCACCTATGCGCCTCAGAGATGCCAGGAACATAGGGGATTTTTGTAAAAATAATGTCTAGATTAGATTAAAAAATGTGGATGTTCTATAGTAGGCACTGAAGAGATACCAACACGAAACACTGCCTTATAAGTTTTAGTGAAAAAAAATTTTAAACATGAATGCATGATAATCACTACAAAAAGAGATGTGTTAGTAAGATGAAAAAAAGATAATAATATCATAAACAAGCAATCACAAACAAAGAACGTAAAAAGAAGGGATGATTGAAATGTGTCTCATAATTGCCTTCAATTATTAAAGAATAACTGGGATGACAATTTCAAAAATCAGTTGAATTCGATAGTGATTTAAAGGTCAAAGATGATTTTAATGAAAGTAGTCTAAAGCACTCGAAAAAGGGAAAATTTTGGATTTTTTTAAGGTAAAGTGGGGTTAGAGTATCCCCTCAAAGAGGTACAGTTGGAGTTTCCCTAAAGATTGAGTTAGGAAAATATTTAGGAATAAAGAGAAAACTTAAAAATTTAATTAAGAAATTGGGTTAGAGTATCCCCTCAAAGAGGTACAGTTGGAGTTTCCCTAAAGATTGAGTTAGGAAAATATTTAGGAATAAAGAGAAAACTTAAAAATTTAATTAAGAAATTGGGTTAGAGTATCCCCTCAAAGTAGTGGGGTTGGAGCATCCCCGAGGACAGGGTTAGGAAAATATTTGAGAATAAAGAGAAATTTTATATTTTTAATTAAGAAAAAGGTTAGAGTGCCCCTTTAAAGTAATAGAGTTATAGTATTTCCACTAGCAAAAATTTTAATATGAAATCCTTTTTTATTTTTAGCCTTGATCTGAGTCAAAAGGGGTTGATGTTTTAGGGGAACCAACCGAATGCATTTTATACATTTGAATGTCTAGATAAACGTTAATTCATAAACTAAGTTAAAAACAGGTGATATCATTATGTCATCTCCATTCCCAAATTTTTTTTAGATGCATATGAAGAGTTTAGAGGGTAAATAAGGTACCATTGGAAAGGTAACTTGATAAGATTTAATATAAAAATATTTCAAAAATCTTAGAAAATCACTTTATAGGTAGAATTAATTTTTTAACTTAAGTCCATCTCGACATTGGCGACACGTACAAGGAAAAAGGCATGATGGACTTTGGAAAATCATTCCAAGCTTATCTGGAATTGTTAGATCATTAACAATACGTTTCTAAAAAAGGAATTTTGTGAAATTTTTAAGAAAAATATTTAAAAATTTCTTAAAATCATCTGATGAGCCAAAATGGCCCAAATAAAATGTTGCATACTGGCTCTAGGGTTTTTGGATAATAAAGGTTCAAAAAAATTATAACTCTCTTATCCAGGATGATCTGAGGGCAAAAAAGACATCATTAGAAAGGTAATTCAATGCCCTTTAAGGAAAAAATATTAGAAAAATATAAAGAAATATTTTGTGGTTCGAAAATGATTTTTCTATCTCAAACTATAGTGTTGGCAAAGCAAAAATAGGGGGTTATTAGATATTTTAGGTTTCTTCAGGGTCAAATTCGATT
>JBBYHO010451605.1:49731-60567 GCA_038382025.1 Adansonia gregorii
ACGTACCTTTAGCTTTTAGGATTACCTTTCTTTGGTAAAAAATGATGGGAAATGTTCATTCATATAACTTTGAGGATCCTGATGATGGCCTCTAATATTTTAGATGATGACCTCTAAAATGATTGCTAAATATATGCGAAAAGCTATTTGTCCATATTTTTTAGTAAATTGGGTTTCCGTCACCTTCCCTCGTTGATCTATATTTTGACTAGTTCTTTGAAATTCTTCTAACAAAGATCCAAATGTGTGATCTTTAGCAATTCTGACACAAAATCTACTAGCATACAATCCCATGATCATCTTTCTAATTCAAGTCAAACTCAATATAAACCTTCTTGAATGTCTTGGAAATAACCACTCTGTGTATCCGTTTAGCCATAAAGTCTAATAAAAATTTAGCTAAGTAAAAATTTTATTCTAAAGCAAGCATCCTTATATGCATATGAAATGCCCCGAGAAAATATAAAAAAAGAAAAATAAGTTGGTATCTGTAAGAAATATTAAATCCAAATAATTACAAAATTTTGAAATGAAAAATGATATAATTATAAATTATTTAAATAAATGAAAATATTTAAATAAAAAGAAAAAAAGGTAACTTTATCCCTTTGTGTGTTCAGATTTCTAGGTGACCTCTATAATTAGGCATGACTTTGATTGGGGGGTTTACATGGTCCACTATATATGGCTCAGGTTGGACATCTAAATTGATTTTTAAATTGCTCCTGAGCCTAGAAAGGACTACCAAGGTACCCTAATCCTGGGTTTATATTGGAAAGGGTTTAATTCAAGTGGAAGTATCTCTCATGCCTATAAGGAGGCTAACACCTAGGGCAGGCATAGCAAGTTACACTTGGTAAGTTTTTCATTAGCCCAGATAGAGGTTAGCACCTCAAAAGGTACAGCTACTTCACCTCTTTCCAAGATATTGGGTTACTTATTCCCACCCCATAGCTCTAGAGGAGAAAGTAATGCACACATGTTCAGTGAGTGCAAAAGGATAAACAAACCTTTTTTATAACATAATATTAAAATGAAACCCCTATGCTAAATCCCCTAAAAACAAATAAAAACAAGTAAGAAGAGTTACCAAAATATGAACAATATAAACTAGAATTTCCTTACAAATAAAAAATTGTTTAAGAAATTCAGGGAATTATAATTAAATACTAATTAAAATTGAGTCAATCAAAATTTAGTTAACATGTGATTAATTTTAGGCCTGACTCTCTAACCTATCACAAATTAAGTTGCGAAGCTGTCACAATGTGGCAGAGACTTGAAGTGAATCCCTTATTCCTATATATATGTATATACATATAACATTTCATATATCATTATTTTTCATTTCTTGGGGACTGAGTCATTAAGATGATTCGCTTACTCAACTTAACCTTAAATAGTAGTTTTGAAATGACCATTTTGTCTTAAAGTCACCACCAATCACTTTGGCTAAGTGAGATTGGTCACCTACTAGAGTTCATATTTCAAGGGTTGTGAAACCTTTAAAAACAAACTCCGAGGTCTAGGCTTATACCAAAGATCGCATGAAAAGGTTAAGAGTCGGTTACAATCATAAGTAAGGATCAATTTCTCTCATGATGCCCAAAAATCAATACCTTATTAATTACATGTTAACTTAAAATTCAATTTTTATGAGGTTTCTACATCCAAATTTAATTGTAATTTCCATATCTCAAAATTTTATTAAATCCAAATTTATTTTCTATTTAAGAAAATGAGGTTTTTAATTTTTTTTAAATCAAAATATCTTTCATGCCCCACCAAAGGATCGAAGTAATACGAAAGGTCAGAATATCTTCCACATCCTATAAGATGACTGGAGGAATACGAAAGGTTTTTTTTTTATGAAATTCAAAAAAATCTTGATTACAGTTATTAAAAATGGATATCTCATAATTAAAACAATCTGTGAAACCCCTTCATATGATAAAAGACATTCCATGTACCATTTCAACATCAGAGACATTGCCTTAATTTTTAAAAATTTTAAGTTTATCAAAAATAATAAAAAGCTTATCTTAAGACTTGATTTTGACAAATAGTATAAAAATAGACTCTAAGGACAAGGAGTTGGTCAAAGAAACCAAAATGTCTCCTAAAGTGCACCTTCGACATGAAAATATCCTGATGACACTAAAAGCTTTGGTTCTATAGTGGATTACTAAAATGTCCTTAAGGTATATCTTCAACATGAAAGTATCTTGGTAACCTTAAAGTACTCAATAACATTATGAAAGGATAAACCTATCCTTATGGGTATCGTTGACATGAAAGTATCTCGATAATTGCTTAGCACTGGGTTCTACGGTAGATTACTTAAATACCCCTAAGGTTTATCTTTGACGTGAAAGTATCCCATAACCCTGAGGAATAAAAAATGATATAAGATGACAATTTTACCCTAAATGGGTAACTTATATGGCATATATAACCTAAAACGCAAGAAAAAAGCTATTATTTGCTAAATTTCTTAAAATTACATTTTAACTCCAAAATATCTAAAAATGCTGAAAATGTTCCTAAAATGGCCAAAGTACCTTAAGTGGGTAATTTAATGTTAACAATGATTGTTTTAACAAAAAAAATGCAAGGCTTTACCTAATGGACTCCAAACTTCTCTAACTTTTCAATTTAATACCTTTATGATTTAAAATTATTAATAAACACCAAACACATCAAAAATAGACATGAAAAACGTACTAAATATCATAATAACCATTCGGCCATGTACTTTTGGCCTTGGGATAATCTATTTCAAGTTTTTAATAAACCCCTGAACTTCATAAAATTACAAAAAGGTTCCTAAAAAATAAAAAATGCATGATATGCACTTTAACATGTTAAAAATACATGAAAATAGTCCTAAAAGTCTCACAGGGTATTTTGTAAAGCTTGGATCTCATTGGAAACTATTTTGCAATTTTTGCAATTTAGTTTTTATATTTTCCATAACTATAAAATGACTTTAAAAATACCAAAAACTTTTGCCAAGTAGTCCCTACAAGGTTCGAGCAACCTGGAAATAATTATGGACGGCCTTACAAAATATTGGCAAAATTATTTTTTAGTCCCCATAACTTTTAAACATTACAAAATAGTCCATAATGTCATAAAACAAGAAATAAAATTTATCAAAAGTCCATCATCATGTTCAGGCAATAGCAGCAACAGTCAAGAAAAATATTTTTTTCTTAATATGGCTTCATGAATAACAAAATAAATATATGTATTAATTTCTACGAAGCTCATATTATTAACAACATGCATGAAATCATGAAATATAGACATATAAACATACTTTATAAACATCACTAACAATGTACATGAAAATGCCTAGAAAATAGCACAAATTATGGATACGCTAAGATAACATCATCACCACAACAAAACATATATTTTTTTAATGAAAATCAAAATGTTATTAAGAAAAATAAAATCTAACAACTAAATCAAGAAAATTGCTTATAGCCTTCATACTTGGCCTTTCAATATGGATTAAAATCCATGAGCACAAATAGTCACGACGCTCACCAGAAGGATGAAATATGATGGAAATGAACAAAAATCAAAGTTTTTCTAAGTAAACTACCTTTAAAGTTTGGTAATTTATGGAATATGCTTGAAAGTGCTTAAAGCAATAGCTAATTTTGCTATAAAAACCATTAGGCTCAGATTAAGACATCCACCCCTTATTTGTAAAGGGAAGATTCGACCAAAAGAGATTTTTCTTTCTTGGATGAATTTTTTTTCTACTTTTTGATTTTATCTTTTTTAGATTTTTTTTGCTTTTGATAAGGCTTAGTTAATAATTTTTGTCTTTTTGTATTAATCACTCTATATGAATCATAAACCTAATTTTAGCCTTCATGAGTAATTAAGATAATATTAGCCTAATAGTTAGGATGTAACAAAATTAGTTAAGAAAAAATTCAATTCTAACTAAATTAATTCTCATGTAACTAAATTATCAAATTCTAAGTTAAAATAAAATAAATATAAACAAATTTTCAAAAAAGAAGAACTAAATAAAATCATAATTTCAAATTTCATGAAAAAGAATAAATTGGAAGTACAAAATTGTAACAAATTAATAGTTTTATATTCAAGAAATAAAATTTCATATAATAAATTCAATTAAGAATTTAATCAAATAGAGGTCCAATTAAATATCTACATACAAATTTTTTATTCAAAAGATAAAATTTTGGAAGGAGAAAAATTAGTGGGTTTTGTTGTAAATTTCCAAATGAGCTTGTTAGAAGATAAAAAATGAGCTCGTTAGGCTTGTAGAGAAATACAATGGGCTTAGTGAGCTTGTTCGACTTCTTGGGCCCATTCGTAAAATTTGAAAGTTTTAGGCCCATTAGAAAAATTATTTTGGGGAAGTTTAAAATGCCTAGGGACTATATTGAAAAATGTAAAAAATGTCATTTTATGAATTTCACAAAGATGTATTAATAAATTTCATTAATGTATCAATGCATCATCAGGGTTTGATTATTCCAAACTTGGAGAATGCATGCATATCAATACGAGCTATGCTATATTGATACAATGCAAATTTTATTGGTACAATGTGTTTTGTATTAATATAATGTCGAGTTTTTCGGGTTTTTTAGTTTTGGAAAAGCACTTGTATCGATACTCCATGAAATTTTTCACCATGAAAAATCTTTGTCACCTAAGTTTTCCTCCTTTTCATCTTCCTAATGGCCTTGGATCACTTCATAATCATACAAGAAGTCCTTCATCAACATTTTTCATTGAAACATGGATACGAGAACCACCCACATAGATTAAGCCATTAAAGCTTAAATAAGCCATGGAAAAATGATTTTAATGCTCAAATCATACATAGGAACTAAATAGCATCTATACACAGGAACTCAATGGCATCTGTTTGGTTATTTTCTGACTATTTTGAGTCTAGTTCAACCAAATTTAAATGGATGTCTATTTTAAGTTAAAGTTAAAACATTGTCTTACATAGAGCTAAGATATCGCCATTTGGAGTAGGGATTCTCTTTGAGGGCATGTAGTTGAGATTGTCCACCAAACTCAATTGAAAATATGGTCCATTTAGAAGGGTTTTAGTACTTAATCAGATTATCTAGCCTTGTAAAGAGTGCTTGCAAGTAAGTTTGGGTGAGTTGTCAAGTTTTTAATAAAAGTGAATGGGGATAAGAGGCAATCAATAAAGGAGGTTTTTAATTCCCTTGGATGTCCAAAATAGAGGAGAGAGCTGGTTCTCAGTAGAAAAAACCAAAAAAGAAAATGAAGAAATAATAAGAAAAAAAAAGAAAAAATAGAGTTTTTTCAAGTTTAATCCAAGGTGGTTTCTCCACTTATTTTCTACTTTGTTTTGGATCATTTTTCTCTTCATCTTATATGAGCTTATAGATCCTAAGCCATGCTTAGGTGATGAGTTGAGCCAAAGGTCTAAAAACCATGTTTATGGCCAAATCTTAAACTATGATCTTCAAATCTTTTCTTTTAGTTTTCTTTGCTAATTTTTGTTAAATGTTTCTTAAAAATCAAATTTTCCATTTTTTTCATAGATTTTAACATAAGTTTGTATAATTTATGGCTATTTTCACCATGTTGTTTCCTTGTTCTTACCTTTGTTAGTTATCCCATGCCATGCATTTTTCATGTTTTGTTTGATTCATGCATTTTAGGGTATTTTCATCCATTATAGTCATTATTCAAATGTCCATACATTTTCCATGAAAATACTATGAAAATACCATGCATTTTTCTATACTTATGTATGTTCATATTAATGGATTATTTTATGTTTAGAATCATATATGACATGCATTATATGACATTTCCATGCATTATGACAGTTATTCATATGTTCATGCATTTTCCATAAGGTACTGTGCTTATGACCATATCGCCACACATAATGTTAAATCCATGTTTTTTTCATGTTGATGAGGTATTTTGTACATAAAATTCATAAATGATGCCAATCTTGTATGTTTGTTGAGAAAAAATTTCATGGGTGCATTTATGATGTTAGAAACCATAAGTGACCATTTTGTAATTTTTCTATGATATTTTCATGCATATTAAAGATTTTATGCAATTTCATGCATTTTAGGATCATTTTAGTTATTTTCCATGATTTAAGGGTTATTATGTAATATCATGCATTAAGCACCATTTAACTCATGTTTCATGATTTAAGGGTTATTATGTAATTTCATGCATTTTTATGACTTAGGGGTTATTTAGTAATTTCATATATTTTAGCACTTTTTTCATCTTCCATGATTTAATGGTTATTATACAGCTTTATGCATGTTTGCATCATCTTAGTAATGTGCCATGTTTTAAGATTATTTATGCAATTTCATGCATTTTAGTGCCATTTTAGTCATTTTTCATGATTTAATGGTCATTATCTAATTTCATGCATCTTTGCATCACTTAGTCATATGCCATGATTTAGGATAATTTATGCAATTTCATGCATTTTGGGGTCATTTTAGTAATTTTATATGTTTTAGGGACTATTATCTAATTTCATACATTTTTTGGCCATTTTTATAATTTGCTAGGATCAGGGATTTTAGTGTAATTTCATGAATTTCAATGTAATGTAGTCATTTTCTAATGTTACTTAGAGACTTCTATGTCATTTCATGTATTTTAATGTCATTTAGGTCATTTTTATGATCTAGAGACTTTTATTTAATTTTATGAATGTTCCTGTCATTTAAGTTGTTTTCCATGATCTTGAGACTTTCTTGCAATTTCATGTAGTTTAAAGATATTTAAGTCATTTTCAATGTCTTAAGAGTTATTATGCAAAATTTCAAGCATTTAAATCATCTTTTATGATTTAGGGACTATTCTATAATGTCTAAGCATGCTAAGTCCATTTAGATTTTTTTTTATAATCAAAAGATCATTTTACAATTTCATGTATGTATTTTGGAGTAATTTCCATGATGTTATGTTTTTAATTTAATATGTTCATATGTTATTTATAATATAATATTTTTTCAAATATCCGAGTCGATATCATTGAGTTAAAATAGTCCATAGGTGTGCTTCTAGTATATGAAAATTGCCTCATCGATTATTTTATACAAAGGTATACCTTCTTTAAACAAGTAAATTAGAAATTTAAATTTTCCTAAAAGATAAAAGTTTTGTATTCCTTTAGTTTTTCAGAGGGGTGCAAAAAATATAAAAATCCAATTTACTTAAGACGAGAATAATAATATTAATTAGAAATAATTTTAAAAAATGAGGAATTATAATTAAATATAAAAAAATAAAACCATTCATATTCGAGACCACTAATTAAAAGGTACTAATTTTTGGGCGTCATGAAAAGGAGTGATCCTTACTCATGATTGTAACTGACTCTTGAACCCTTTCATGCAAACTCTGGATACAAACATCCTCAGAGCTTTGTTTGAAGGTATCATAACCCTTAAAATATGAGCCTGCTAGGTGACCAATCTTACTTGGCTAAAACTAGACTAGTGGCGACTCTAAATTATTTAGTCATTTCATAAAGACCACTTAGGGTTAAGCTGGATGTGCGATTTGTTTGACAGTTAAGTCCCATCCTAATATAAGATAATGAAAATTATTTGTTTAAGTCTTGCGTGTCAGATTCACGCTTGGTATGTTATGACGAGTTATAGATAGGAGCACATACACAAACAAAAAGACAAAAATATCACTCCTAAATACTCTTATGAGGAAATCCCAATTAAAAAGGCTTTATGCCAGACGAAATTAAACCTCCATACAATCTTGACCAAGTATGAGTGACTTTGTAATTTATTATTTGCACAAAATTCGAGTAAACATAAAAATCCATTCGGACTACATCTTCACCTCCAACTTTCCATCACTCAATATCCTCATCAAGTTTATCACTATATCTCATGACCTTTTACGTAAACCTTTTTGACGCAAAGTATAAAAAGCAAAGGAATTTGGGAAACAGTTCGAGCAATTCTCAGAAGCAAAAAAGAAAAAAGATAAAGGTGTATCATTCCTCATCAATTTCTTATGTCGAGCTTTTTTCTTTGCTTATTCAGAATCAGATGACCACTACCACTCAGTAAAGCCTAAGAAACCTCCCTACCTAAAGTGATACAATCTAAGCGTCAAATATGAATATCACCAAAAGATAAAAGGCCATTCCATGAAACACTGTAATGCATTTAAGAGCAAAGTACATTTTCTAAAGATGATAACTCAACAAAATTCTAGAAGCTTATGGATGCCCATTAAGGATGGTAGGTCTAAAGGTTATCAACCTTATGGTAGTATGCCAATTAGGGGTAGTTTTCATCTTAACTTTCAAACACTAAAATTTTTTTCTAAAAATTATGAATTTTAGTTTGAAGTGAATAAAATTTAATTGGTGAATATCGTGCATTCTATCATAGGCCATGAACTTTGATTTCCAATATCTAGGGCAATAAGAACATCAAAAAAATTTTAATTTAATGGGTGATCACTATTAGATTGGACTTTTTTTGAAAAACCTTTCACCCTCATTTATATAGACATTCAGCTATTGATCTTTGCACCCTAATGTTTTTTTTGGATTTTTTGAGGGTTAAGAACCAAGTTATACTTTTAAAAGATTTAGATGCTAATAAGTTGATATATCTTAAAATAAAGATAATAATTCTGAGATGTCGCATATTTGGATAACTTTTTACCATGATTTCTTTTAAATCCTTGATTTAAGAAGAATAAGAGTAAAAATTAGCCAAAAACACCTTTTCCTTTAGGACAAAATCTTTTCAATCTAATGACCAATGAATAAGATGTGAGATTCAAAATGTTCTTCTATTTTAATTCGATTTTTTCTTTAAAAGCTCAACCAAAACCAAGAATTGTTGGTGGCTACGGAGCTGATAATGTTGAGAGATGCATTAAGCCAAAATATTAAATAAATAAATAAACAAAAATAGGAAAAAAAAGATAAAAATTAAGCAGAAAATCATGTTGTCAAGGTGTTCAAAATGATTCCCAAAAGAAAACCATCCTCTTTACTAGCAAAATGCTTGTCAATTCAAATGGCTTTCCTTGAAATGAAAAATGACCATCTTTCTCTATCCTTTTGCAAATATAGAAAAATTATCCCGTTTCCAATTCCCTTTAAGCCTAATAATTTATTTTTGCTTTAAGCCCTAATCAAAGATTACCCTTCACATTGGGGAGCAAGTGAAGCAAAGCTTCAAAGTTAACCAAAACCAAGATTCGTTGGTGGCTACGGAGCTGATAATGTTGAAAGGCAAGCATTAAGCCAAAATATGAAATAAATAAATAAAAAAATAGATAAAAGAAGGAAAAAATTAAGTGCAACATCATGTTTTTAAGGTCATCAAAATGATTCCCGAAAGAAAAGCATCCTCTTTCCTAGCAAAATGCTTGTCAATTCAAATGACTTTGTTTGAAATGAAAAATGGCCATCTTTCTCTATCCTTTCTCAAATATAGAAAAATTATACCCTTTCTAGTTCCTTTTGAGCTTAATAATTTATTCTTTTTTTAAACTGTAATCAAGGATTGCCCTTCACACTGGGTAGCAAATGAAGTAAAGCTTCAATGTTGGAAGAGGCAAATCCTGTTCTAAACTTAAAAGAAAAAACAAGTCAATTGTCATAAGGTTAACTATGAAGACCAATCAAAGTTTAAATTTCAAAAGGCAAATTTGGTTCTAAAATTACAGAAAAAAAATAAGTTCGTTATCACAATGCTAATTTTGAAGACTAATCAAAGTTAAAATTTCAAGTTCCTTCAGAATAAAGAACGAAGAAAGACAAGATAAGGAAAAAATAGAAAAAGCAAAGCAAAATGTAAAAGCAAAATGAAACAAGAAAATAAAGATGTATTTTTGTTTAGGAGGATATGGTGAATGGATATTCTTCTGAAGAGCAATGATCCTTAAACACTTGATTTGGCTTATCTATCCCTTTTTTTTCTAAACCTTGAATCTTGGTCTACATTATATACCTATGAAATCCATTTTGATCAAGCATAACTATTTAGGTTGTTGAGCTATTTCTAGGAAGCTTTTAGAATATCCATCTTTTTGTTTCATTTTTGAGTCCTCAAGAATATGATGAGGCAATTGATTTAAATAAAAGGAAAGAGGAAAAAAAGAAGAAAGAATGAAAACAAATAAAGCTCTAAGGTGAAACCTGGAAAGTGCAATCTAAAACAAACTTAAAGGCTTAGGATTTACTCTTAAAAATGACAAAGGTAGTCACCAAAGAAGAATACTCTTCATTGTTAATTCGAAAATGATCCCAAACCTTTAGAAATTTCATGATATCAGTAAAAAAATTAAGTTAAATGTCTAACTATTGATTTAATTCAAGATAGTCTTTCAAAATTTCATGTCTGACTTTCAGAATTAGTGCTTCCTAAAGGCTTTCCAAATTGACCCCTTTGGGACTTGCTATTTGCTAGCATTAGTTTAACACCTTCCTAGCTATTGTATTTGAAGATCAAAAAGATGTTACAACTTGATTGTTTGCCTTGGAAGGATTTGCATAAAAGGAACATCCAATTAAACTTGGTCTTGATAGCCCTCGACCTTGTTACATCAATTTCTTCAAGATGAATTTTGCAAGTGTTACCCTATTTGTCGCTTTAAATTTATTTCTTCATCTCATTCAAAGATATCCTAAATGGTGATCATCAATTACAAAAAGTCCTTAAAAATGAAAGGATATAGATGAGATATCCGTTATTCTTGATATTAGAAATTCATGGTGGAAATCATTTAAAAATTTTTAAAGTTTTTGATCAAGTAAAT
>JBBYHO010452263.1:0-25055 GCA_038382025.1 Adansonia gregorii
TGCCTATTCCAAGCTTTGGAAATGATGGGTCTAATCATATCCATGCCTAACATAGAGAAAGGCTATAAAGCTATCATAACATGGAGAGGTGAAGATGGGATGTGGATTTTGTCTGCATGGATTTCGCATTAGTGGTATTTCTGAATATAATCCACATGATCTTTTTTGAGCATCAACTGGTAATATCTAGAGCTCATGACTTGCTTAGCCATTCTGTGTCCGTTAGCGTGAGTACCACAAATTCCTTAATGAACATCTTCTAGAATTATCTTGGTCTTAAGAGCATCCACGCATTGGAGTAATGTTTGATCCCAACTTTTCTTAAATAAGAGTGCACTATCCAAAACAAAACTTGTAGACATTCTTCAGATAGTTTGCTTGCCAATTTTTGTAGCATGCTCTGGGTGCTATTAATCTCAAATATAGTGAAGAATGTCATGCTACTATGGCAATCCATCCCTTTTTTCTTCTACACTATGCAATAAATAAGGTTTCATGAATATTCATTCGGCTAAGTGTGACTTCTAACTCTCAGGTTACTTCAAACATAAAAGCTAGGATTGCTAAAGTGTTTACCACTTAGTTGTTTTCCCAAAGTAAATGCTAGAAGTTGATTTCATTGATTTTTTTAGTTCATTGATTAGCATCCTAAATTAGAATAGCTTAGCATCCCATGTTTCCCATTCTTTTTCAACTTCATAGATTACCAAGATAGAGTCTCTAGACACTTGTAAAGTCTTTGTAGACACCTTATTTTGTTCGAGCTATTTTTTTTTAGCAACCAAGTTAATTTTCCACTGTCCAAGCATTTTTTACTTATCCACCATGGATTAAAAACTAGATTTTAACTCGTTTATTTGCATAAAAAATGATTAAAACCTATGTCAAATTATGAATTTGGACTTTTGAATTAATCACAACATTTTTTTGAAGTCTAAATTAGATAAAAAAAGGTCAATATCATATGATCACGCTACTCCCTAACTTGTTAACTAATATCACCATTAGCCACCCTATTTACTTCAAAATTATTTCAGCATTTAAACCAGCCACCCTATGCCCAACACATTGGCAGCAAGTTGCTCCCTACAGCCACCTTATAGCCACCATTCTGACATCACCTTGTCCCCTTTGAGAAATGGCCAAAAACATCTCTAATTTGGCTCCAAAATGCTGGTATAAAGGGACCACTTCTATCTTAGCTGAAAAAGGTTAGATTCTAGCTCATTTTTAGCTTCCAAAACACATTTTTATGCCAAGAAAACCAAATCCCGTAGCTCTTCACTCATCACCTAAAAACAACCCCAAAACTCTCATTCCCAACCACTACACACTCCAAAAATCACCCTCATCCATACCAAAACCAAAACCTCATTATTTCTCTCTTTTTCTTGCTTATTAACAATAAGAAAAGAAGGGAAATTCAAGCCATCTCTGCTACTCAATTATTTGGCCAAGAAGTGAAGTTTTGTTGGTATAACTACTCACTTTATCAATTTCATTTTCTATTTTTTAGCATCTTCATCATTTTAGTGAGCTCTCCATGTTTCCATCACTCTCTTAGGATTATCATGTATTTTTGTGGCTTTTGGTTGTGGTAGTTTAGGATTTGGATGCCTTAATGCCCTTTTGATGTGCAAAATGCCCCATTCATCCTTATTAGTTTGATATCTCTTGCTCATGCATTTTATGCCATGTCCGTGCATTTGTTATCCTTAATCCATGTATGAATCATTAGCCTAGCACATTTCAAGCACAATTACTTATTAATTGGCATGAATCATTATCATTTTGATGGCCATTAGTAAAACACTTTCTTTGTCTAGGCCATTAGTAAAATTAGCATCTCCATTCATGTTATATGCTATTCCCTTGTATGTTTGTTGTCAAAATGCATGTTTAATGGCTGATAAAAATTTATTTTCAAAACCCCCTAAGCCAAGCATGTTAACCTCAACCAATAAGGATTAGCATGGATTTAGCATTTTCCTTAAAGTTAGCAAAACATCTTGGGTAAAATTAAGTTTCTCAGATCTGGAATCTTGGCTAAACAAGCTCAAATCTTCTGATTTTGAAATGAAAATGTTCTTACAATTATTCCCTAAATGTTTATGCCTTTTTCTTGAGTCAAAACCTTGAGTGGTATGATCTATGGGCTGTTTCATTAACCCAAACTACTCCGGAACTGTGCAAATGAGCTTGTGATGCTCATGCCACTCTTTCTCTTCAGCCATAGATGTTTGAATGCCAATGACTTGAGTTTGGACCCGCAGACATAAAAAATAAGAGATATCCCCTACTTTGCTTTGTCCCCTATTGGCAGCATAACTATTGCAAATTGAAAAATCACTTTAAAATCCTAAA
Organism: Adansonia gregorii; assembly: GCA_038382025.1. Classification (NCBI taxonomy): domain Eukaryota; kingdom Viridiplantae; phylum Streptophyta; class Magnoliopsida; order Malvales; family Malvaceae; genus Adansonia; species Adansonia gregorii. Next base: position 2,365 of record JBBYHO010452263.1, read on the forward strand.
CGATTTTTCATTAATTTTTTGATATTTTTCTCTCAAAGCATGTCGAATTATCATTAAACAAATGAGTTTGTGTTGATTTTTTAAATTTTGACACACCTTGTCCCTCATATACTCTTCCAGTAGCATGTTCAATCCAAACTTCAAAATTTATTTTGTGGGAAAATCAATATTTGGGATATTGGGAATATTTTTAGAATGACCCTCATCGAGTTAGCTTTCTAGCGATATCTTGTCCACCCTCTAAATCCTTCAACTGATTTAGAATAAATTTGGGAAATAGGATAGCGCGATGCTATCCCCTATTTTTGGTTATTGTCAAAATTGACTTGTTCTCTCAAATCTCATCTTGAGAGATTCGAATGTTTCCATCTCACCCCAATCAGATTCGAGAACATGCTTTGATCGCTCATAGGCTCATATCAAGGTAAAAACATATTTTTACATCTTTACCATCCTCATTCACAATAATTTCTTCTGCCAAAAATGGTCAAAATGCTTACTCATTTTCCAAATCATAAAGTTCTATAAATTTAAGTTTTCCAACTCGAATTCTCAAAAGAGTGTCAGATGTGTCACTTTAGGGGAACTTTGAACCCGTTTTTCAAAATTGTCAAGATAAAAAAAAATCTTCCTTTGTCAAAATGGTTTGTCATCCACGGGTACACTCCAACCCCAACCTTTCGAGGGGATACTCCAACCCTGCTTCTCAAAATTGTCAAGATTTAAAAATCTTCCTCTGTTAAAAATTATTTTTCATTCACGGAGATACTCCATCCCTATCTTTCTGAGGGGATACTCCAACCCTATCTTTCAACTACAATTAATCTTTTTTTTTCCTTCTTGGATTTCCATGAATACATTAAACAAACCTCGTTTAATCAAGAGACACAGATGCATCTCGAAAATTGTCAATTAAGTTATTCCTAAATAATCAATGCTAATTGCGAGATAAATTTCAATAGTCCATTCCTTTTCTTTATCATTACATTGAATGATCCATGTTATGTTCCTTCATTGGTTACCTTACTAACATGATTTCTTTGTGATGATTATTTGTATTCGTGTTTCAAATCATTTCAAATAAAACTAAAGGTATTGTTCCATGTGGGTATCTCTCCAATGCCCAAAGTGGAACGTTACATTTTCAAAGTAAAATCCAAAGGTCATTTTTGTCGAAAATCTCTATATTCCCTATCTCTCTGGGGCGTATATGAGATTAAATCTTTCCATTAAAGCCTAGATTATTTCTACAAGACTCAAGCATTAAAAAGGGTTATATCAAAATAATGACAAGTTAAGGTTGAAAAAATTAAAATTGAGATAAGACATAGCTAGTAAGGTATTGATCTCAGGCATGGTGAAGAGGTTCATACCTCATCGTGCGTAACCAACTCCCGAACCCAATGACGAATCTTTGTACTAAATAGACCATGGGATCAATGTTTCGAGTTTCATAACTCAAAACCTAGGTTTCAATAGGCATCTGATCATGCCTAGGCCTAAATGATCGATGGAAACTCCAAGCATAGGCCATTTCGTGATGGTCATCTGAGACCAATAAGATGAGCAATTCATATTATGGTCCCCCTTCACTGTATCATAAGTCAAGAATCTATACATTCTTGTCCTTATCACATTATGAAAGAAAAGTCTTAGTCAAGAAGACATTTCTAAGTCAGAAAAATATTTTAAGTCCTGTGCACCCATAGATCCATGAGGATCCACCCCGGGGTATGTTGCCACTACTTGGCGACTCTACTGGGTACCATATAGAGAGTTAGGCCAATAACTAGCTGTGTCTTGTTAAGTTCTCAGTTCCTTTGATCTTCAGTCATTATTTAACTATGACCCATTTTTTTATTTTATCAACTAATCTTTTGTTTGACATAATTGTTAGGATTGTCTTATTTTCGAATAATCATTATTTTAATAAAATTGGTAATATGGAAGTAAACGAAAAGGTTTGATCATTTCCCTGTCACACACTGTGCACTTGCATGTGCATTAGTGTCTCGCCAAACTCCATGGCGTGATTATAACCCAATCATTAGGAGGAAGTGAGCTATCCACCTTCGTGAGTAACCCACTGCATAGGCATGGCAATAACTTCCTGGATGTAAATTACCTATATCTCTCATAAGTAACCCTCTATATTTTCATAGGAAAATACATCCAACGGATCGAATGGGTTCTGCCAAACTTGCGATGGGTCTAGGATTGAGGCCCCTTAACTGTCCGAACCAGATGAAGGAGCAATCTCGGATACTTATTTAGGTGTCAACTTAAACCTCATATAGTGAGCCCTATGAGCTAAACCATGTCAAACCATACTAGAACACTACTAGAATACTCGAAGAATAGAGTCACTTAGGGAAACATTCCTAACCTTTACTCTAATTATCATAATTATGTAGGTGACAATGAGTATACAATTGTCACCCAAATCTTTTTTTTACCATTTATCAAGACATGCTGTCGTGTTGCCTGAACGATGGCTAACCTTTATATAAATAAGTGATGGTGAACGAAAACCATCGTTCATAACGTCTTATACTGTAAGCTGTTATACTGTCTGAGTCTTGGCTTAACGCGCATCCGCACTAGTGGTGATGAACGAATATTACTACAGGTCATTTCTTTTTCCATCAAAATAAGATATCGCATCACCTCATGAAAGGCAGATTGCATCCTAGTGTATTGAAATGCTGCCTGTTTCTTGTCTCACCACTTTGGTTGAGACATGTTATATTTTTTTGTTTTAACATTCTTAAATTCTTTATTTCCTTACATTTATTTCCTATATGTTCCACTAACTTATTTTCCCTTTGTTTGTATTTTAGTGCATGCATCATTTCATCATAACCATCATGACTATCATCATTTTGGGATAGTTGTTCTGGTTTGGTGTTCAGCAAGAGGCATCATTTATGGAGCAACAGCTTATCTCCATTTTCGAATCCTTTGAAAATGTCAGAGCATGGTTAGAAGGTTGCTAGCGTTAAGACGGGGACATCCTAAAGCCTAATTATGTCTCAAAAATGCATGAAGAGGTCAAGATCGGCTTTCTCAGAATGATTGTTGGGAACTGAAGCATATTTGGGACAATTGGGATAGTAGCATGAAAGAAGCCGTCACTAAAAAGTAAAGGGATATAGTTCTCTTACTTCAAGTTTAGTTGGATGATGGCTTGTTGCGAGCAGTGGCATGGTTTTAGAATCCGGTCTACTGATGTTTCACCTTTAACCAACAAGATTTGGTCCCTGCATTGATGAGTACATAGCCCTACTCAACATAGTAAGGGCTAAATCAAACCGGATTTACTATAAAGCTCTAACGCCTCCTTCGTTCAGGAAAAGGTTAAGGCAAATTCTTGGAGTCACAGAAGCATGGGTTGATAGTCATGTCAAAGTAAAAGGGTGTAGCGAATGCATCTCTTGGGCCAGCTTGAAAGAGGTAATTGTGAATCTCTTTTATCAAAAGAAAGCTCAAGATGTTTATGCTTTGGCAATCTACGGGCTTGTTATATTCCCAAAGACTTTGGGTTATGCAAAGGCGATAGTCACAGATTTTTTTCTCGCCTATGTTGTAACATCAACATTACTTTGGCCACTATCGCTGAAACCATCTGTGCTTTCAGCTTTTGCAAAAAAAACAAGAACAGGAAGGTTTGTCAGGTGTACCCCATTACTCCAGATATGGCTCTTAGGACATCTTTGTGTTAGGAAAGGGAGAGTCAAGCAAAGTGTCTTTTTCAAGATCAGTCCCCTTTCCATGGCATTAGAAGAAGAATATCATCAAGATAAGGTAAAAAAACATTGGGTCAAGGAATTACAAAATGTTAAGGAGGAAGAAATCATGTGGAGGGCCCCATGGGTGTTCCCTCAGTCAATTGTGTACAGATATAGAGACTGCACTTGTGTGCCACTCCTAGGATTATGAGGAAATACCAGTTATGCTCCACTTTTGGTGTTACATCAATTCCAATACCAGCAATTCATCCCACTCTTTAAAGACTTGGGACATTGGGATTTTGAATACGTAGGGCCCAAGTATAATAAAGCAAAAGTTCAATTAGCTTTCCAAGCTTGGAAGTCCATTGTATGAAAAGATACTAGAGAGGAAGCCCTACCATACCTGGATACGAAGAATGTAGGCTTCACCATATCAATGATCTATTGCCACCACCCAACTCCGGGATACTGCAAATCCTAACAGAGGAACTACCTTTTGAGATCAAGCTACTTAGGAGGGAGTTCGAACGAGAAAAGACATCCTCTGCTACAAAAATCTCTTGACTTAAGGAGAAAAAGGGCCAGCTAGAGATAGATATCTATCTTAGGAGTGGTGAAATTGATCGAGTCTTTAAAGAAAAAGATCGTTTCAAAGATGACCTTGAGAGCCTGACCAAGGATTATGTGACACTCAGAAAAGCTAACAAGTCTCGGCATATTGTCAAAGCATCACTCGAATAGGAAGCGAAAGTTGCTACTCTCAATCATGAGCTGAATCAGCAAAAAGAGAAAATTATAACCAATAAAGAAAAGTTCACGAGGGCACGTGCTCTTGCTTCCACCTACCAATGAAGGAATCAAAGACTTGAAGCCCAAATGCAAGATGCGATAGCCACCAGAGTTGAAAATGAAGCCCTCATTCATAGAATCCAAGAGTTAGAACAGTCTTTTCAAGATCATCAAAGTCATATCAATGAACTAACAAGGGCATCCGAGCAAGGCGAACTAGATTGGTGAGTGACAATCAACCAAGCACGTCTGAACTACCAAGAACAATATCAGGACCTCGTTAAGCAAGTTTAGATGGCTCAACTTAAGGCAGATAACATGATTGAAGTAGCTCGATCCATAAGGTGAGACATTGTACCTGTAGGAGTCGTGAGCAATGACTTTGGGTTTTCTTGATCATGTGATTACACAATGGAATCATGCTAGATACATTCAGATGTAATCATGTCATAAAAGAAGAAACCCTTTTGTGACTCTGAATGATGTTATTGATGAAACTGTTCCAAGAATCAATTGTCTCCAACATATATGCACATTTAATTTCACTATTTTCCATCACACTTGCATCAATCATTCATTACCTTAACTTATCATTACATCATAATGCTTATCAATAAATACATTTTCTTAAAAAAAGTCTAATACGGGAATTGAGCCATAAAAGTGCAAGGGATTTCAAGATTAATCAGGAACACAAAACCTTACATCACACACTACTACAACAAATGATGCCGTAAGCAAATCGTGGAGAGTGATCATGAAGCTCGTATTGAGTGACTTAAGCTAATGGTCAACGAATCACAAGACTAAATGCTTCATTAGAAATATGAAATGCAAAATCAAATTGCAAAATGTATGGAACTAATGACTACTTTTATGAAATAAAAAAGGCAAGCTAGCACTGTTGAAACAAGGAATGATCCTCTCGATGTTGAAAATCCTCCTACCAATAATCCAAAACCTACCCAAGAGGAAACTAGACAAGAATAATAGCCCATTCCTACACCTGCCGCTTAGGCTCCGCTAGTCATCTACTCGAATCCCGTTGTGATAGGTCAATTCATTCTTGGTACTCAATGGGTGAATAAGGGAGTCTTATCAACAGATCCAATAACCCTTGACCATGAAGAACCAGAGAAAATAGAAGGTCAAAAGTCTGCCATGACTGCGAGAGAAGTGAACAAATTCCAGCTACTAGAAAAATGCCTCCAAGCTATTGAGGGGAGTGACAAGTTCAAAGCCCTTGACGTGCAATCACTGTCTTTGGTGTCCAACCTTGTCATCCCCTGAAATTCAAAGTCCTAAGTTTGAAAAGTTTAATAGAACCACTGACCCTTCTGTCCATGTCCAAATGTACCTATGAAAGATGGTCGGGTACGAGAAAGATGAAAAGCTCTTTATCCATTGCTTCTAACATAGCCTCATTGGGCCAGCAACTCGCTGGTATGTCAAGCTGGACAATGTGAAAATCTAATCATGGGCCAACTTGGCTAAGGCCTTTCTGAATCAATATCAACACGTGTCAGATTAGGCACCGAGTTAACTTTTTTTATGAATTTTGAGAAGATATCCACTAAAAGCTTCAACTAATATGCCCAAAGGTGGAGAAAGAAACCAACCCTGGTCTAGCCTTCCCTTATAGAAAAAGAGATGATAGTCACTTTCATCCATACCTTACCCACTTTTTATTATGAAAAGCTCATAGGAAATGCCATTAGAAAATTCCCAAACCTAGTTTTCTCTAGAGAAATGATTGACTTAGCCATTAAAAGTGGTAGAATGTTAGCTAGGGAAACATCTGGATCAAGCAAAAAACCTATTGCCAGCAAAAAGAAGGAAGGAAAGGCCAATGCCATAAGTTATGTTAGCTTATCTCAACTAAAATAACATCAAATACTCGACCCTCATTACCCAAGCATGCTGTATTCTTGCCCTATCACCATCCCCTCTTAGCCAATTAATGCCATAACCTACAATCCATCCTTTGCAACCTCATCCAACCCATCGCAAAGCTACCAATCAATCAACCAATAATGCACCTGGCCATCGAGGGGTAAATCAACAAAGACAACATTTTGATCCCATCCTTATGACCTATAAAGAGTTCTACCATACATTGCTCCAAAATCATTTAGTGGCCCCAATTTATGTCCTAAAAAGAAGCCACCATACCCATAATGGTACAACCTTTATGCCTACTACGAATACCATGCTGGGGTAGCAGGGCATGACATTAAGAACTACATATCTTTTAAACAAAATGTGCAGAATCTAATTAACTCAAAAGTCTTACAATTTCGGATGAACCAGGGACCAAATGTTGCTACCAATCCTTTACCAAACCATACTAAGCCAGCTGCAAACATGATCGACATTGAGAACAAACATGAAGTAAGGGCAAGCGTACAGGATGTAAGGATGCCAATGATCTTGGTTTGGCAAGCATTGATTCAGGTTGGGTTGCTCAATGCAACAGAAAAATTGGAAAACAATCCTAACTACTTTTGTGACTTCCACACAATTGTAGGTCATACCATACAAACATGCAAGTTTAGATCCATGGTTCAAAGAGTGATGAATGACAGCTAGATAGAATTCTATCATGAGATCACACTTGCTGCTAAGTCTATCAACATGATAAGAGATGAAACCATAAAGCCACCTTATGAGAGAAATTGACCCCTTATTCTCTATGGTAAGCTAAGTTTTGAGGTCAGTTCTCTAACACCTACACCAAAGTTAGTGGTAGAAGTACCTAAAACATTCCTATATAAGAGCATGAAGGCTGTCCTATGGAAATACGAGAATTAAGTAATGATGAGCAGATAACTAACTCCCTTAACTGCTACAATAGAACTGTCAGGAGTTAGTCACTTAACTCGTAGTGGAAGGTGTTATGCTTCCCTAGCTCAAAAAAAATAGAAGGTTGATGCACCTCCAAGCACTAATACCGCTCAAACCTAAGCAAAAAATTTTGAGCCTAAAAAAGTCAAGGAAGTAGTGAGTGACAGAGAAGCCATGGAGTTTCTTAAGTTGATCGAGCACAGTGAATATTGCATTATGGATCAATTAAGTAAACAACCCGCCAAGATTTTTGTGCTATCTTTGCTTCTTAATTTAGAGGTTCATCAAAATGCATTACTGAAAGTGCTAAATGAAGCATATGTGCCCTCGAATGTCTCTATAGATAAGTTGGATCGATTAGTGAACAACATCATGGCCGATAATTACATCTCATTCACTGATGATAAGATCCCACTTGGAGGCAGGGGTAGTTATAAAGCTTTGCATATCACTACCCGTTGCAAGGGATGCATTTTACCCAAAGTACTTATAAGCAATAGGTTGACCCTTAATGTCATACCTATGACTACATTAAACAAGCTCCCTATCGATCGGTCTAACATCAAAAGTAGCCATACCATAGTTCGAGCTTTTGATGGAACGTGCCATGGAGTAATTGGAAATATCACAATCTAGCTTTAGATAGGTCTATGTACATATGAAGTTAACTTTCAAGTTATGGATATTAATCTTTCTTACAACTGCCTATTAGGAAGGCCATGGATATATTTCGCTAGAGCTATCCCATCCTCTCTCCATCAGAGCTCAAATTTGTGATAGATAACAAAGTAGTCACCATCGTAGCTAAAGAAGAAATGATTGCCACTGCTTTCACTAAGGATATCTACATAGAGCCTAATGAAGATGCACTAGATTCATCATTCTAATCCTTCGAGTTCATCAATACGACATTTATGAGAGAAGGATTACCAATAGTTAAACCCCACCTATTAAAGAGTACCCACTCAGGTTTAAAAATGACTGTTGGCAAAGGTTCCCATACTGGAAAAGGGCTTGGCAAGAATGTACGAGGGATGGCCCGACCTTACAAGTCACCATTCAAGCAAACAAAAAAAGCTTAGGATTTAAGGCCAATGTGAACTTTAGAAAGCAGCAAGAAAAGATGATTTGTAATCGAGAAATGACATGATCATTAGGTTAAGAGAGGGAATCGAAGCCGATAATGTTTTTGTCTCTCTACGAGATATTTTGTTCAGGAGGTCAAACTGATCCAAGCCAATTAAAGAGCAAAAGGCTAAAGATGTCTTAGTCATCATAAATAGAGCACTTAACAAACTCTACCTCTAAGATACCAAGCCATAAAAGTTAAGTCCTTCCACTAAGGCCTGATTTTGATAATAGGGTTATAACGAAAGCCCATGCATTTTTCCTGTCCCTTTCATGTACGTCAAGAAATAAACTTATCTGCCGTTGCCCAAAGGCAAATAGGTGCCTTATGTAAGGGGCATTTTTTTATCAAACATTATCAATGAAATATATCATTTCATATTATGTGTCACTTTTTAACCTTCTTATCTCTATTACTCTTTTGCCTTCACTTATATCTAAATCCCTTAGTTGTATGTGTCTTTTGCAAGGTTTATTCCTTTGCCCTTTCAAGTGTCTTGATGATAGTGACATAGATGTGTTTGATGGGTCTCCGAAAGTTAATTTTGAACAATCAATTTGCACTAGTGAAGTCAATTCTAAAGAAGATTTCAAAAAAAGCTCCGTACCATTGGACCTCTAACGATTAGTTGAGTAAGAGAAGAAGCAGATCATGCATTATAAAGACCCAATGAAAGTAATAAATCTGGGTACTTAAGAGGACAGAAAGGAGGTTAAAATCGAAACCTTAATAAAATCAATAATTAGGACCAAGATGATAGACCTATTCCAGGAATAATGTATTCGCTTAGTCATATAAAGACATGCTAGGACTAGACACTGATATAGTGGTTCATAAGCTTCCCATCAAGCCTGGATGCAAACCAATTAGGCAAAAGTTAAGGAGGATAAAGCCAAAAATGCCCCTCAAAATTAAAAAGGAAGTTAAGAAACAGTTTGATGCAGGGTTTATTGGAATAGCCAAATGTCTAAAATGGGTTGCTAATATAGTCCCAGTCCCAAAGAAAGATGGCAAAGTACGAATGTGTGTTATTATTAGGATTTGAATCGAGCTAGTCACAAGGATAACTTTCCACTAGCCTATATCAACACTTTGGTAGATAATACGACCAAGAATTCTTTGTTCTCCTTCATGGATGGATTCTCAAGCTACAACCAAATCAAGATGGCACTTGAAGACATGGAAAAAATAACTTTTGTAACCATGTGGGGGACATTTTGCTATAATGTCATGCCTTTCAGACTTAAAAATGCAAGGGCAACCTATCAGCGGGCCATGGTAGTCCTATTCCATGACATAATGCATAAAGAAATTAAGGTCTATATTGATGACATGATTACCAAGTCAACAAAAGAGGATGAGCATGTCACAGACCTCCAGAAACTTTTTGAACGGCTACAAAAATTTCAACTTAAATTGAATTCTGCCAAGTCTACCTTCGAAGTCATTTTAGTTAAGCTTCTAGGCTTTATAGTCAGCAAAAAAGGGATTGAAGTTGACCCAAACAAAGTCAAAGCCATTCAAGATATGCCACCACCTCAAACCTAAAAGGAAATAAAAAGCTTTTTAGAGAGACTAAACTACATTGCTAGATTCATATCCCAGCTCATTGACAAATGCAACCCTATCTTTCACCTCTTTAGTAAACAAAATCTAGGGAATGCAATGAGGCATGTCAAGAAGCCTTTGATAAAGTCAAGCATTATTATCAAGCCCGCCAGTGTTGGTACTACCGTTGCTCAATTGACCCTTAATCCTTTACTTGGCAGTCTTTGACAAGTCTATAGGTTGTGTATTATGGCAACATGATAAGTCAAGAAAGAAGGAACAAGTAATCTACTACTTAAGCAAAAAGTTTATGGAATGCGAGTGCAATTACTCCATAGCTAAGAAGTTATGCTGTGCTTTAGTATGGACAGCCAAAAGACTCAAGCAATACATGCTGTGTCACACCACATGGTTGATTGCAAGACTTGATCCTATCAAGTATCTATACGAAGCCCCTGCACTGTCAGGAAGGCTAGCTAGATGGCAAGTCCTGCTTTCTAAATAGACATTACCTATGTCAGTCAAAAAGCCATCAAAGGCAGTGCGATAGCTGACTTTTTTGTAAGTCGAGCAGTAGATGACTATAAACCCTTAAATTTTGACTTCCTAGATCAAGATCTAATTTGCATTTCTGAGAATAAAGATGCCTCCAACCAAGATCGATCCTGAAAAATGTATTTTGATGGAGCATCAAATGCTCTAGGACATAGAATTAGGGCAATATTGATGTCATCTGATGGGAATCATTATCCATTCACAGTAAGGCTAAATTTTGACTACATGAATAATATTGCAAAATATGAAGCTTGTATCATGGGGCTTTAAGCAACCATTGAGAGAGATATCAAGATATTACATGTGTTCAGTGATTTGACCCTAGTTATTTACCAATTGAAAGGAGAATGGCAAACTTATGATGCCAAGATGATGCAATATGGGAAGCTGATAGCAGAGCTCAACAAAGAATTTGATGATATTAGTTTTCGACACTTACCTCGAGAAGAAAACCAAGTGGCTAATGATTTGGCTACCTTATCATCATGTTTAAAGTCAACTAGGAGTCAGACGTTGCTTCCATCCAGATGAGCATCTAAATAACTCCAGTTCATTGTCATAGTGTCAAAAAAGAGAAGGATGGCCTACCATGGTACTATGACATCCTTCATTACATTAAAGATCAACAATATCACAAATATGCGAGACTAATAAAAAGACTATCAGAAGGCTGGCTATGGGATTTGTTCTTGATGGAAAAATCTTATACAAAAAGAGTCATGATCAACTATTGCTCAGATGCGTTGACACTCTTGAAGCCAAAAAGATCCTAGAAGAAGTTCATGAAGGGATTTATGGCACACATGCTAATAGACATCAGATGGCCAAGTAAATCATGAGAGCAGGTTATTATTGGTTGACTCTCAAGAAAGACTGCATCAATTATGCCTTAAAATGCCATAAGTGTCAAATCTATGCTGACAAGATCCATATCTTTCCAATGCCACTTCACATCATGACGGCCCCATGGCCCTTCTCCATGTGAGGCATGGACATGATTGGGCCAATCACCTCTAAAGCATCCAAAAGACATTGTTTTATCTTGGTAGCAATTGACTATTTCACCAAATGGGTTGAGGCTACCTCATATGCTAATGTCACTAGATCGACCATTTATAAGTTTGTCAAATGGGACATCATCTGTAGATATGGCCTTCTGAGCCAAATCATCACAGACAACACAAGCAATTTAAACAATAAAATAATGCAAGCAGTCTATTCACAGTTCAAGATCCAGCATCACAATTCTATCCCTTATCATCCAAAGATGAATGGGGCAGTCAAGGCAGCTAGCAAAAACATTAAAAGAATAATTGAGAAAATGGCCGAGACTTACAAAGACTGGTATGAGAAGCTATTCTTTGCACTTCATGCCTATTAGACCTCAGTTCGCACTTCCACAAGTGCAACCCCATTTTCTTTTGTCTATGGGATGGAAGCGATATTGCCTATCAAAGTCGAGATCCCTTTTCTTAGAGTCTTGATGGAAACTAAACTTGAAAAAGCTGAATGGGTCAAGAATAGATATGACCAGCTTAACTTCATCAAGGAAAAACGCATGAAGGCCATTTGCCATGGTCAAATGTATCAAAGACGTATGATCAGAGGCCATGACAAAAAGATGTGCCCATGACAATTTCACCTAGGTGAATTGGTATTAAAGAAGAACCTCCCAATTCATAAAGATGCATAGGGCAAATGGACCCTTAATTGAGAAAGACCACATGTTATGAAGCAAGCCTTCTCCGGAGGGGCCCTAATCTTGTCAAAAATGGACGGTAATGTCTTGCCTAACCCAGTCAACTCAGATTCCATCAAGAAATATTACACGTAAAGGGCTAAAACCTGAAAAGACATTCTTCAAAAGGGGAAAGAAAGAAAAAACATAAAAACAAAAAACAAAACAAAAAGAAAGGAAAACAAAAAGAGGTCTAGATGAAATTCTGAAAAGGAGATCTGGGCAACCAACCCAACTACAATTGAAAACTCACAAGGGCAAATTGAGAAGATCAATTTTGATGGGACATAAACTGAGAGTACCTGCAGGACAATGCAAAACAATTGTAAAGATCTTTCAAAGATTAGCCCATGCTAGGCATATTCATTATTCAAGAAAGATTCTGAAAAGCACCTAAAGAACATCCATGTCACGATTGTCAGAGGCATCTTTTACCCAAAAGATCATCTTTCTCGCTACCCTATCAATTATTTGTCAAAAGATATATCGAGTTCTGTCTCTTTGTTGTCATGAATAAATATTACCTTGTTTTTTTAACCTCTGTACGCTTCACATTACACTTTTCATTTAGTTGATAATGTTTGATAATTAACTTAAATATGCATCAAGACATCTCAATATTACATCAAAAGGAAAAGAAAAGCACAGAGAACTCTGCTTACACCCTGATCATCAAGATCATGCACATTTTACATCCAAACACCAGTTTGGCATGACCATACACCAAACCATTCCTTGCTTTCACAAGCCACATCTTAAGAAAAATAATTTTAGGGTAAAATTGACCTATGCATTCTATTAGAATCTTTTTGAAACTAGAGACATCAACATAATCAGTCGAATAGTCTCTAAATTGTTAATGATTCCCTTCATTTGTCAAGGAAATGATTGAGCCTCCCGAATCGAGAGACATAACAGTCCAAATTCTTGAGACTAAATTTTTAGTCATATCTCTAGTGGAGTAAAGACAACTTACAATCCTCGACGGGATTCAAAAAATTTCATCTATAGTCGCATCAAAGACAAATTGCCATCCCTATGAGAGTTTGAATGATGTACAAGGAAAACTACAATAATCTCTCATATTAGACTTCACATCATGCAATCATGATAGCATTCGCATTACCATCATACATCATCATTCTTACAATATCACTCCAAGCCAGGTTTATTGAACCTTTAAGGAATTCCTGGTAAGTGCTCTAAGCTTCGCAAAATAAGTGTCATTTAGGTAAAGTTCTTTTCTCTTTATCACTTCATGTCAAAAGCTTTTTTATCAAGAAACTACTATCAAAGGGCCAAGAAATTGTCGTCTAGAAACTATCATCAAAAGCTTTGATCGAGAACATTCGTCAGAAGCTTTGTCAAGCATTTTTTCAAGAAGTACTGTCAAAACCCTTTCATCGAGAACTTTTTTCATGAACTTTTGTTAAGAAAAACTTGTATTAGAAGTTTTATAAAAAAAACGTTATCAGCACCCTTTCAAAGCCCACAAGTCAGTGGCACCTCTTCAAAGCCCACAAATCAGTGTTACCTCTTCAAAGCCCACGAGTCAATGGCACTTTTGCAAAAGTCCAAAGTCAATGGTACCCTTTTAAAGCCCACAAGTTAGTGGCATCTTTTCAAGGCCCATAAGTCAGTGGCACTCTTTCAAAGCCCATAGTCAGTGGCACCTTTATAAAAGCCCATAAGTTAGTGGCACCTTTTTAAGGCCCATAAGTCAGTGGCATCGTTTCAATGCCCATAAGTTAGTGGCACTTTTACAAAAGCCCATAAGTCAGTGGCACCCTTTTAAAGCCCATAAGTCAGTAGCATCTTTTCAAAGCCCATAAGTTAATGGCATCATTTTTTAAGCCCACGTAAGTTGGTGGCACCCAAGTCTAAGTTAAAGCTTGCACTAGTTGGTGGCACCAAAGTCGAAGCCCATGGAGCTGGTGGCACCTAAGTCTAAGTCAAAGCCTGTATAAGTTGGCAATGCCCGAGTAGAAGCCCATACGAGCTAGTTACTCCTAAGTCTAAATCAAAGCCCGCATAAGTTGGCGAAACCCGAGTTGAAGCCCACATGAGCTAGTGGTACCCAAATCTAAGTCAAAGCCCCCATAAGTTGACGGCACCCGAGTCAAAGCCTACACAAGCTGGTGGTAACTAAGTCCAAGTCAAAGCCTGTATAAGCTGACGGGACTTGAATTAAAGCCCGCATGAGCTGGTGGCACCCAAGTTTAAGTCAAAGCTCGCACAAGCTGGCGGTGTCCACATCAAAAATCCATGTTACTTTTTACCTACCTAAGGAAGTCAAACCTTCAAAAACCTAACACCTTAGTGTTCTGGGGAGCATCGTTCCACCCCAGACAAAATAGTGTCTATTTATCTTTACCCTATTCCTAATTCTCAGCAACAATCAAAGAGGGGCAGCTGTAGACACCTTATTTTGTCTGGGCTAATTTTTTTTAGCAACCAAGCTAATTTTCCATGGTGTAAGCATTTTTAACTTATCCATCATTGATCAACAACTCTATTTTAACTCGTTTATTTGTATAAAAAAGATCAAAACCCATGTCAAATTATGAATTTAGACTTTTCAATTAATCAAAATATTTTTTTGAAGTCTAAATTAGATTAAAAAAAGGTTAATATCACATGATCACTCTATTCCCTAGCTTGTTAACCAATATCACCATCAGCCACCCTATTTGCTGGAAAATCATTTCAGCATTTAAACCAGCCACCCTATGCCCATCACATTGGCAGCAAGTTTCTTCCTATAGCCAACCTATAGCCACCATTCTGACATCAACTTGTCCCCTTGAGAAATAGCCAAAAACACCTCTAATTTGGCTCCAAAATGTTGGTATAAAGGGACCACTTTTATCTTAGCTGAAAAAGGTCAGATTCCAACTCATTTTCAACTTCTAAAACACATTCCTACACTAAGAAAATTAAATCCAGCCGCTCTTCACTCACCACCCAAAAACAACCCCAAAACTCTCATTCCTAACCATTACACACTCCAAAAATCACCTTCATCCATACCAAAACCAAAACCTCATTATTTCTCTCTTTTTTTTTTTTGCTTATTAACAGTAAGGAAATGAGGGAAATTCAAGCTATCTTTATTTGGCCAAGAAGTGAATTGGTATAACTTCTCGCTTTATCACTTTCATTTTTTGTTTTTAAGCATCTTCATCATTTTAGTGAGCTCTCCATGTTTCCATCACTCTTGTAGGATTATCATGCATTATTATGGCTTTGGTTGTGGTAGTTAGGATTTGGATGCCCTAATGCCCCTTTGATGTACAAAATGCCCTATTCATCCTTATTAGTTTGATATCTCTTGCTCATGCATTTTATGCCATGTCCATGCATCTTGTTATCCTTAATCCATGTATGAACCATTAGCCTAACACATTTCAAGCACATTTACACA
Source organism: Adansonia gregorii (assembly GCA_038382025.1). NCBI lineage: Eukaryota > Viridiplantae > Streptophyta > Magnoliopsida > Malvales > Malvaceae > Adansonia > Adansonia gregorii. Next base: position 18,123 of record JBBYHO010452263.1, read on the forward strand.
TTAACTGGCATGAATCATTTTCATTTTTAGTATCCATAACATTTTCTTATTAAAGTGCATAACACTTTCTTTGTCTAGGCCATTAGTAAAATTAGCATCCCTATTCATGTTATATGCCATTCCCTTTTATGTTTGTTGTCAAAATGCATGTTTGATGGCTGATAGAAACTGATTTTCAAAACCCCCAAGCCAAGCATGTTAACCTCAACCAATGAAGATTAGCATGGACTTGGCATTTTCCTTGAAGCTAGCAAAACATCTTAGGGAAAATTAAGTTTTCTAGATCTGGAATCTTGATTAAACAAGCTCAAATCTTTTGATTTTGAAATGAAAATGTTCTTACAATTATTCCATAAATGTTTGTGCCTTTTTCTTCAGTCAAAACCTTGAGTGTTATGATCAATGGGTTGTTTCATTGTCCCAAACTACTCGAAGGCTGTGCAAATAAGCTTGTGATGCTTATGCCACTCTTTCCCTTCAATTATAGATGTTCGAATGTTAATGACTCGAGTTTGGACTCGTAGACATAAAAAATAGGAGATATCCCCTGTTTTGCTTTGTCCCCTACTAGTAGCACAACTATTGCAAATTGAAAAATCATTTTAAAATCCTAAACGATTTTTCATGAATTTTCTAATTTTTTCTTAAAGCATGTTAAATTATCATTAAAAAGATGTCTTATTCACCCTTGGATCATTTCAGATGAGAAAGTTGTGATTTTTTAGGTCTAAACTGTCTAAAACCTCTAAAATCAAACATGTATTCTAGTTGTGCAATTGAGGCCCACTAAATAATTTTTCCAAATTATTCAAGCATTTTTCCTAAAAGTTCATGAAATTCCCTTTTTAGAAAGGTATCACTTGCAATTTTTTGATATCGAATGAGTCTAAGGTGATTTTTCAAATATTGACATACATTGTTCCTCATGTGCTCTACCAGTAGCATGTTCAATCCGAACTTGAAAATTTATTTTTTGGGAAAGTGAATTTTGGGATATTGAGAATATTTTTAGATTGACCCGCATCGAGTTAGCTTTCTAGCAGTATCTTGTCCACCCTCTAAATCTTTCAAACTAATTTAGAATAAATTCGGGAAATAGGATAGCGTGATGTTGTCCCTTATTTTCGGTTACAGTCAAAATTGAGTTGTTCTCCCAAATCTCATCTCGAGACATTCGAATGTCTCCATCTTACCCCGATCAGACTCGAGAACATGCTTTGACTGCTCATAGGCTTATATCAAGGCACAAACATATTTTACATTTTTACCATCCTCAGTCACAATAATTTCTTTTGCCAAAAATCATCAGAATGCTCACTCGTTTTCCAAATCACAAGTTCTGTCAATTTAAGTTTTCTAACTCGACTTCTCAAAAGAGTGTCAGATATGTCACTTTAGAGGATACTTCAACTTTGTTTTTCAAAATTGTCAAGATAAAAAGAATCTTCTTTTGTCAAAATAGTTTATCATCCATGAGGATACTCCAACCTTGACCTTCCAAGTGGATACTCCAACCCTGTTTCTCAAAATTGTCAAGATTTAAAAATCTTTGTCAAAAATTATTTTCTATTCATGGGGATACTCCATCCCCATCTTTCTAAGGGGATACTCTAACCCTATCTTTCAACTAAAATTAATATTTTTTTCTCCTTCTTGGATTTTCATGAATACGTTAAATAAACCTCGTTTAATCAAGAGACCCATATGCATTTTAGAAATTGTCAATTTGGTTATTCTTAAATAATCGATGCCAATTGCGAGATAAATTCCAATAGTCCATTCCTTTTCTTTATCATTGCATTGAATGATCCATGTTATGTTACTTCATTTGTTACCTCACTAACGTGATTTCTTTGTGATGATTATTTGTATTCATGTTTCAAATCATTTCAAATAAAATTAAAGGTAATGTTCCACGTGGGTATCTTTCTAGGCCCAAAGTGGAATGTTCCATTTTCAAAGTAAAATCCAGAGGTCATTTTTGTTGAAAATCTCTATATTCCCTATCTCTCTGAGGTGTATATGAGATTAAATCTTTTCATCAAAACCTGGATTATTTCTACAAGATTCATGCATTAAAAGGGGTTATATCAAAATAATGATGAGTTAAGATCAAAAAAATCGAAATCGAGATAAGACATAGCTAGTAAGGTACCAATTTCGGTCATCGCGAAGAGGTTCGTACCTCATCGTATGTAACCAACTCCCAAACCCAATGATGAATCTTTATACTACATAGACCATGGGATCGATGTTTCGAGTTTCATAACTCAAAACATAGGTTTCAATAAGCATCAAATCATGCCTAGCCTTAAATGATTGGTGGTGACTCCAAGCGTTGGCCATTTCGTGATGGTTATCCGAGACTAATAAGATGAGCGATTTATCTTATGGTCCCTTTCACTGTATCATAAGTCGAGAATCTGTACATTCTCATCCTAATCACATGGCGAAAGAAGAGTCTTAGTTAAGAAGACATTTCCAAGTCAAAAAAATATTTTAAGTCATGTGCACCCATAGATCCATGAGGATCCACCTTGGGGTATGTTACGATAGTCTTAATGCCCCTTTCACTAAACGCCCATAGCCTAAATATACTGGCCTTGTGTTCAGCTATTTTATTGGAGTAGTCAAAGTTTAGTCTGATAGTGAAGGGATGATAATCTCCATTTGGTGAGATCAAAATAGCTTCAATTCCATGTCCTAATATGTTTAAAGCTTCATCGAAATAAATTTTCCAAGTTTGGCTACAAGTAATACCATCTTTTGCTTTGGATATGCACATTAGATCCTCATCGGGGAATTCAAAATCTAATGGTCCATAATCCTCTTTAACTTGTCTTGCCAAGAACTCCACTATCTCATTACCTTCAATGGCTTTCTGTCTTACATAAGCGATGTCATTTTGAAAAGTAAGACTTGCCATAAACCAACTTTCTTGACAAAAAAAGAAGCGTCATATAGGTACTTGATAGGTTTAGCTTGGCGATCAGCTATGTGGTGTGATAACATGTATTACCTTAACCTTTGAACCATTCAAGCCAGAGCACAACATAACTTTTTAATTGCAGAGTGGTTATTTTCATACTATATGAATTTCTCGCTTAGGTAGTAGATAGCCTATTCTTTCTTTCTCAACTCATCATGTTAACCCAATACATAGCCATGGACTTATTGAGAACTGATAAATATAAGATTACCGGTCAATGGGGCATCTATGGTAGAAGCACTAACAGGATCCACATGTAATTCTTGATCTTGTGAAAACTTGTTGGCACTTATCATTCCATTACTAGGGTTTTCTTTTCAAAGTAGGTGAATGATTGGATCACATTTGTCCGTTAGTGAAGATATAAACCTAGCTACATACTTCAATATTTTAAGGAAACGTTTTACTTTTTTTTAGGTACATGGTGATGGAAGGTTTTGGATAGCCTTTACTTTTTCAGGATCGACCTCAATTCCTTGTTCACTTATAATGAAACCTAATAGTTTATCAGAGGTAACACTGAATGTGCACTTTGTTGGGTTTAGTTTAAGTAGTATTTGCATAACTATTTAAAAAATTTGTGAAGGTTGGGGACAAGCTCAATCACTTTTAAGGACTTAGAGATCATATCATCCATATAGACCTCTATTTCTCTACCTCATATCACTATTTCCTTTTGGTAAGTTACCTCAACATTCTTGAGTCTGAAAGGCATAACCTTATAGTAGAAGGAACTAGGATAATATTAGCTACCTATTCAAGATACTTAGCCATTTTAAGAAATCTTATGTCAAATTGTTTTTTTACTTCTTCTTTAATCTTCAAAAGCATCTCTAGTTTCATTCTATTAAGTTCTTGTTATATAGGTTTACATTTAGGTTTTAAGAGAAGTTTTTGAACCACTATGTTAGTGCTTAGCCTAGGCATGTCTTGGTAAAACCAAGTAAATACTTTTTGGTATTCTTGGAGAATGTTGATTAATTTGGTTCGAATTGATTTGTCTATATAGGTTCTATCTTAACCTTTTTTTGTCTTTATCCTAAGGTTCACTATTTCAATACTTTTCATAGGGCAAGATTTGTTTATCTTCCTATTTAATTAATCTTAATAAATCAAGTAACATAGTGCTTTCCTCAAAATCTCTCTTATATTCTACCTCACTGATATAGGTTGGTTTGCTTGAAATCAATTTTTAAAGTCTCAATATATTCATGTCATTTTCATCTATGCGCTTAAAAATATAAAGAAGAACAACATAGGTAGAAAAAATATATAAAAAAATAAAAGTCTAAGGATTTGACAAAAAATGGAGATGGACACAAGAAATGGAATGCAAAATGCTTAGTCATTTTTATTAATAATGCTTGATAAAAGTACACCCGTACAAAAGGTCCTATAATGCCCTTGGGCAGAAGCATGTAGGTTAGTTCATAACATTACTTCAAATTAGATCCAAACAGTACATGAATCTCTGTTTTAGTTCAAAATGCTTAGATCAGATCTTAGAGTGCATGGATTAGTCTTATAGCCCATTATTAAAATTCTTGGCTCATGAATTATGCTGATAAAGAAGTTTTTATATGCCTTACACAAAATAACCATTTTGTTGTCAAAGCCAATAGTTCTTCTCTAATGATTCATGTGTCCTCTTAAATGAAAACTTTCTCGTAGCGATGGTAGCATCGTAGGTTCGTATTCTAAATCTTAACTTTCAAAAATGCCATTTTCTTTTCCTGTGCTTTCTGAGCTCTATTGGTGGGCATTAGGTTTGAATCTTAGACCTCTCTTGTTAATTTTATGGTTGACTTTTAAAGCTTTAGAGATCCTTTCTAGACACTTTCATAGTCCTTTTCTAGCCTAAGCACCCTTACCAACGATCAACTAAAGATCCATGTAGGTGCTTTTTGATAGATGAGCCTTAACTATGGCCAAACCTTCTTTGACATAGGTAGCATTAACAAATTCAAATGATTGGAAAAAGGATTTTGGTATACTCGCATCAGGCTCAATATAATGGGCGTCCATGGAGATAGTGGCGATAGTATCCTCTTCACTACCATTGCTGACAACTTTGTTCCATATGAAAAATTTTAATTTTTGGCATAATGAAGATGTTAAACGCTTGGGAAATGGATCTAAGGTTTGCCCAATAGGCAATTATACAATGAAACAATGTCTATCATAAGAAATCTGCTTCGTACTTGCCTGGCCTTATTTGGAATGGGATAGTGATGTTCCTAATAACCTCTCTACAAGTTCCATCAAATGCTCATACCACTATACGACAATGCTTGATGTGAGAAACATCAATAGAAAGTTTGTTAAAGTACATTGAAGGCATTACGTTTAGGGCTAACCTTTTATCAATGAAAACTTTTGGTAACACACTTCTTTTACAATAAGTGGTGATATTGAGGGCTTTATAATTCCCCCTAACTCCATGAGGTATTTCATCATCACTAAAAGATATGCAATTATCCATAATAATATCGCTTACCAAGTGATCCAACTATCCTATCAGAATGTCTGGTGGGACATAAGTTTCATTCAAGGCCTTGAGTAAAGCTTTTCTATAAGCTTTAAAATTGAAGAGCAATAACAGCATAGATAACTTAGTAGATTGCTTATTTAGCTGATCCATAATGCTATATTCACTGTGCTTAATGAATTTAAGAATTATCTATCCTCTTTCTTACTTACTTATTCTTTGATCACTTCTAATTGCTTTCTTACTACCTCTAGTGTTTAAATTGATGAGTGAGCATCTCTTTGTTGGCTTTGACTTTTAGTGCAACTAGGGCATATCATCTGCCACTGCAAGTTATATTGCTTACTTTTAAGAGGTTAATGATGGCTATTTCTTTGCTAGATTCCCCAGTCATTAGGCTTTCATATTTTTGTGGCATTATTTTATCCACTTTATATGGGAAAAGAGATAAGAGCTAAAAAATCATTCTCAAGATAGGTTGTTTAGGTGTAATTTTAGCATCTAGCTAATTGGCAAATAGGATTAATGGTTAACTCCATAAAAAAGGATCTTCCTATCCTTTTCTATAGCATTGATGGAAACATTTATGTCCTCCTCTAATTCTTCATAAAACTTGATTTCTTAACTATCTATCATCTCTTTGACCAATCTTAAGAATTTTGCACACTGTTTTAAGGTATACCTTTGTCCATAATGGGAATAGCAGGATTTGGCAAGCTCTTTATCTTGATGTTGGCCTAATAACCCGACCTTTATGAGAGTTTCTCAAACACTACTCACTAGCATTTTAACTACTTCAATATTTTTCTTGATCCAACAATGATTATCATTAATCATAACATTTACTCTTGGTTCTATATGATTCGAGAGTAGATTAGCTCCAACATTAGGTCCTGCCCCTTGTTCGATTTTAATCACACCCCTTTTTAGTAGGCCTTAAACTTTTCTCTTAAAGAAAGTGCAATTTTCAATTCTGTGACCATATATTCTAGCATGGTACTCACAATAGGCATTTTTGTCATACTATTTAAGACAAATAGGTGACTTTAGAGTTACAAATACTAGAGCTATTAAATTAATATGCCAGTAAATGAGCATAGACCTCTTTATATGAATAAAGAAGCATATTGAATTGCTTTCTTTCTCTAGGGGCTTGTTGATTGTTCGGTGCTTAAGTGTTACAATAGTTATAGGATAAAGTATTTTGAGTAAAATTTTAACTCGGGTTTGGTGAAAGATTCACAGTGAAAGTGAATCTAGTAAAATAGGCTAATTTTGGTACGGGATTATAGATTAAAGCTTGGATATACCATGCCAAGGAAATACAGGCTCGATATTGAATAAGGATTCTGAGTGATCATGGCATGACTCTTGCTAACAGTGTTCACCTCTTCATCTTTGTCGTTGGTGATAGACTTCTTGATAGAGATAAAGGATTCCCCTTCAGACATCTTGC